>WBZZ01003906.1:85000-87500 GCA_019918135.1 Paulinella micropora
CATACATACATACATACCTGAACGCTTGTTTCTCCTCTTCTGCGTCTGCAGTACAAAACATGTATGTATGTATGTATGTATGTATGTATGTATGTATGTATGTATGTCTGCATGTATGTATGTATGGAGCATGACGTGCATCTTCGTAACGGTACGTTAGATTACATGACAGGGAATTATATGACATAACATAACATAGCATAACAATATTATTATTATTATTATTATTATTATTATTATTATTATTATTATTATTATTATTATTATTATGGAACTGCCCTTGCGGGGGTGTCATTAGAGCTTATCGTCAATTCTTCGTACTCCCCTCACGGGTGAGACGATGGAGGCGCATGTGCAGAAATGCATCAGCCATTGACAGAGAAGCACTATTATTATTATTATTATTATTATTATTATTATTATTATTATTATTATTCGGGTGAGACGATGGAGGCGCATGTGCAGAAATGCATCAGCCATTGACAGAGAAGCACTATTATTATTATTATTATTATTATTAGTAAATCTGCCTTGGAGTGTTGACTGTGACATATTTGAGGGAAATCCCGATGAAAAAACCTAGTCACACTTGCTAAACAGAGTTCCAGCCCAATGGCCTCAAGGCGTTAAACTGTGACGCCAACTCATAACCCTTTGGTGGTAGATGCTGGGGAGGAGGGTCGTTGCGCGCGTAAAAGATCTTAAACTCCGCATATGCTGGTTGATAGCCCAGGACCCAGCAGACACCAGATTGTTATGGGTGGGGTTCGAGGCAGCTCTAGCAACCGCGCTTGGTGTATGCACTTGCACATTCGGTGACGTCTTGCAAGTGGTTGCTGGGACTGCGGAATAACCTCGGCTTAGTGCAGTCTTGCCCTCAGGAGCTCCATCGGTGGCCCCGATCATCAGGCGAGAGACTGACACGGGGGGGTGGAGGACCTCGAACAAGGGTATTGGAGGCTTATGTCCGTTGAGGATATGCCATTAGCTGCATCAGTACGCCTCAGATATAGTATTATTATTATTATTATTATTATTATTATTATTATTATTATTTAGGGAGTACATAGGCCATCGGTCCCTTTCCATGGGCTGATTGGTATAAAGCTCCTAGAGTAATGTTCTATGCCGTCACTTCCTTTATTCCACCGATTGGTGTGGAGACTTTCCTTATGGAATGGAGGACTGGATGCACATGGCCTTTTGGCTCAGCAATTGGCAGACGATACATACATACATATTATTATTATTATTATTATTATTTTTATTATGTATATATGCATGCATGCCTTACATTGGAAACGTTCGGATACATAACATAACATAACATAACATAACATATCTATTTATCCGTCACCTCCACAAAATGTGGTCAGGTTACCGATAAAACTACATATGCGGCGCGCCAAATTCGACGTGTTTTGCGGGCTCGCCGGCCCGGCCCGGTCCGGCTCGCCCGCAAAACACGTCGAATTTGTGGCTAGCCGCATAATATACTATTACCCTCTTTCTCTTTCTCCTCTAGTAAGTATGTCGCTAACGATTCAGACACAGAAGTCAGGGTCGGTTTCTAGAAACATACAGACACACATACATACATACATGTGCATGCATGCATACATACATACATACATACATGCATACATGCATACATGCATGCATACATACATACATGCATACATACATACATACATACATACATGCATACATGCATACATACATACATACATACATACATACATGCATGCATACATACATACATACATACATACATACATGCATACATGCATACATACATACATACATACATGCATACATACATACATACATACATACATACATGCATACATACATACATACATACATACATACATACATGCATACATGCATACATACATACATACATGCATACATACATTCACTGTAGGTGGGCCTCTATATTTCTACATAGACATATACATACAGGCATAAATTCATACATGTATACACACGCTTTGGGAACAAAACTATATCTATCTATCTATCTATCTATCTATCTATCTATCTATCTATCTATCTATCTATCTATCTATCTATCTATCTATCTATCTATTTATCTATCTATCTATCCTTCTATCTTTCTATCTATCTATGGACCGGTTTCAACAGACAGTAAGAAATACAGACACACATACAAACAAACATACATAAATACATACATACATGCATACATACATACATACATACATACATACAAACATACATACATACAAACATACATACAAAACATACACAAATTTACCGCTTTTGCCGTTTTCGACGAGGCGCGGGCCGGTGATGTGCTGACAGGGGCTTTTGCCACTTTTGACGGCGCCGTGCCGGCCGGGTTTTCTTCCGAAGTGTCCATGGCGTCCCCACCATCGGGGTGTGAAGAACTACTACTACTACTACTACTACTCTCACTACTACTCGTGCTGCTGCTACTGCTGCTACCACTACTACTACTGCTACTAAGACTACT
>WBZZ01003906.1:105000-107500 GCA_019918135.1 Paulinella micropora
CAACAACAACAACAACAACAACAACAACAACGAGAAGAACAAGAACAAGAAGAACAACAACGACAAGAACAAGAACAAGAAGAACAACAAGAAGACACAAGCGCAGACATGTTGGAGGTGGCACCCGGGCCGGAAAACCCCCGCTTGAAGTCAGGACTCATCATTGAGCAAGGGACTCGAGCCAAGTCCGAGCATTCGCATTCACATCCTCACGTGCAGACAACAGGGCAAGTGGCGCCACCGACGCCAGAAAACCCGGACCAACCCATCCGGCCCGTAGCTTTGAAGCCGTTGGCAGTGATTGTGACGGCCGAAACCGAAACTGAAGAAACTGGCAACGTAAGTGTGGCAGCCAAAGCGGCATCTCCGCCCTTGCCAACTCCGGATTTGGACACACTAGTGACGGCAAGTAGCCAGAGTAGGACATTTGGCAATCACGTGGGTTCGCAGCCCTTGTCCTCCTCTACACAATCCACACAGTGCCCTCCCGATGGCCCGGCCAGCAGTCACAGCAACATGAACCAAGCTTGTGCAGCTTTGCCTGCCGTAACCATCCTTCCAACGTCTAAACCGATCTCTTTCACTTCCTCCGCCCCAGTCTCGCCTTCCTCCGTCGCCTCCGCGCCCTTCTCTCCCTCTTCCGTCTGCTCCACCACCTCCCGAGGCAAGCGAGGACGGCCGAAAGGTAGCGGGAAGAAGCAGCAGCAGCAGCAACAACAACAACAGCAAGTGCAAGCTGCTAAGGACCCTCTAACCACCGCATCCCCAGCGCCGGTGGTGATCTCACGGTTGAAGTCTCCTAAGCATTCCCGTAAGTACGTCTGCCATTGTGGCCTGGCGTACACGACCAACTTCAGCCTGCACCGTCACCAGGAGAACAAGCACGGGACTCGCACTGGACCATCCACAACGACTCCGCCGGGGTCCGTGGAGTGGAAAGGCAGACTAGACGAGGAGGACGGGGAGAGCGTGGCTGCTTCAGAGGGCCGCTACGAGCGTAGAGGTAGTATAGCTTCGGCAAGTATAGCTTCTGTAGACTCACGCCGGGGCAGCATCAGCCACGAGTCGATGGGACACACCGAGGAAGAAGACGAGATGATGGAGGAGGACGACGAGGAGGGCAGGAGTGTCGGGCTGGCCGGTACGTCCGGCAAGAGGAAAGACGGACGCAAGAAGAGACGGGTGGGAGTCGGGATTCCTCGCGCAGGTGCAGGAGAGGGGAAGTTAGACGCGATGGGTCGGCGGCCTCGTCGCTGCCGGCGCTGCCACAGCACCGAGTGCCCAGCCAGGTTCCAAGGCCCTTGCCAAACGCTCCCACAGCAGCCGGTCAAGAAACCGGTCCCCAAACACCAGCCCTATGGCGGGGCCGGGGAGTGGGTGGAAGAGATCGGCCACCAAGATGGGGACAGTGCAGGGACAGGTCGCAACACTTTTACGGCGCGGATTGCTGCAGCGGGCGCCGCAATCTTCCCCACTTCGCTACCTCCCATCACACACCACCACCACCACCACCACCAGCCCCAACAGCAAGCCACAGGCTCAGTCTCAGTCTCAAGCCCTGTGTCAGGACTTACCACGCCCGCCTCGTCTTTATCTTCTTCGTCACCCGCATCTACGTCCTATCTTTCCTCCACGTCTTTGTCTTCCTCACCTCTCACACATTCCGCACTGCCAGACCTTGCGTCGACTGCCCTCTCCTTCTGCAATTCTTCTCACACTCCTGAGCATTCCTCCACCCCCTCTCCCTCTACTGTCTCTCCTCCCCCCCAGACATCTGGCAGTCCTCCTGCCGCCATGCTCAGAACCGGCCCCGCCGGTGCCCCCCACCACCCACCAGAAATGGCTGGACTGGCGCCACCTGCTAGTGATAATATCGGTGCAAGTGGCGCGGAGGGACAGGACAGTGCAGGGAAAAGGGAAGGGGATGCTGCTGCAGCGAATGCGAAAGTCGTTCTTCTCCCTTCGCCCGCGAACGAGGAGGCGGCGGCGGGCGCTGCTGCGGTGCCACCCGGACCAGAAGTCTTGGCACGTCCGACCAGTGATGGCTTGCCGAATGGGCTTGCGACCAGTAACGAACAACCCGAGTCCAAGCCCAGTAAAGACAGACAGAAGGGGGTGAAGCTGGAGGTGGTTCAGGGCGTGAAGTTGGAGGAAACGCCTTATACACTGGCGGGACAGAAGCGCACGAAGCGTGAAATTTGTTACAAGGAACAGAATCTCAACACGAAGGTGACTTCAACCAACACGGTGACAGTGGCGGCGTATGCACAGCCTCCAGTCAAGCGAGCCCGGCGCAGCCAAGAAAGTGAAGGAGGAGGCGGCGGCGTGGAGCACGGGGTGGGGAAGAAGCGATCACGAGAGCAGGTCAGCAAGAGAAGAGGGACGAAAAAAAAAAAAAAAAAAAAAAAAAAAAAAAAAAAGAAAAAAAAAAAAAAAAAAGGAGTATGGTGATGTGTTATGGCAGGCGATGGACGGGCCGGTCGCAGCGGCAGAGGCGGCG
>WBZZ01003906.1:132500-140000 GCA_019918135.1 Paulinella micropora
AGAGAATTAGGGGATGGTGTGAGTGTGCTGGGCCCGTGGTGGGGTGCCTTATGTGTGCCTAGCCATACGCCTATAAGTCACATGCCGAAATAGCGACGGGAAGCACAATCCTGTTCCCTCAGGGTGCCCTTTCTCGCTTGTTGAGCCCGGAATAAAACCCACAGTGCTCTGTCGGTTTATACTAGACTGTCGAACAGTCTCGAAACTCCATCTGCTTACTGGGCCCTCTGTAATGGAGGTGGGAGCTCGTTCTGCAAGGGGCGCTTTATGGAACGAGCCCTGGCCCCGCCTGGTACTAGGGAGCTTTGGTATTGCCTGTATCAGTCCCTTCCGTGCAAGCATCACGGCTTAGCTGGGCATCGGGTTAATACTTTACCCACAGACTTCCTGGTTGACGAAATCAGAAGCTTTTTTCTGACATTAGTCGATATTTCATCTATCTATCTATCTATCTATCTATCTATCTATCTATCTATCTATCTATCTATCTATCTATCTATCTATCGTACTAATCTTCCTCTAGTCCGTATCGGTGACTGCATTCCGTCATAGCCGTCCAGTGTTGCATAGCCCGGGCTAGGTCCCTGCGGGGGTTTAGGCCTCATACAATGTCATCATTGTAGCTTGCGCAAGCTTACGGTGCTCAAAACACTTGGACTAACGGCTTCCTTTTCTTTCTCTTCTTCCTTATCCTCCCCACTCTCCATTCCTAAATTGCCTTTTTCTTCAACGTCCTTCCTCCTCTTCTTTTTTCCAGAACACAGTCTACCCGTGATTCCCATCCCGGACACATGCACAGTACACAAATTACTGTTTGATGTGAAACTGCGTTCCTTTGCAAGGACTACATTCCTTTGCGACATCTCATCTATCCATCTATCCATCTATCCATCTATCTATCTATCGTATCTATCTATCTATCTATCTATCTATCTATCTATCTATCTATCTATCTATCTATCTATCTATCTATCTATCTATCTATCTATCTATCTGTCTGTCTATCTATCTATCTATCTATCTATCTATCTATCTATCTATCTATCTATCTATCTATCTATCTATCTATCTATCTATGGTATCTATCTATGTATCTATCTATCTATCTATCTATCTATCTATCTATCTATCTATCTATCTATCTATCTATCTATCTATCTATCTATCTATCTATCTATCTATCTATCTATCTATCTATCTATCTATCTATCTATCTATCTATCTATCTATCTATCTATCTATGGTATCTATCTATGGTATCTATCTATCTATCTATCTATCTATCTATCTATCTATCTATCTATCTATCTATCTATCTATCTATCTATCTATCTATCTATCTATCTATGGTATCTATCTATGGTATCTATCTATCTATCTATCTATCTATCTATCTATCTATCTATCTATCTATCTATCTATCTATCTATCTATCTATCTTTGATCTCATCACTTACTCCACGAAGTGAACCAAGGCCACTTGAGGTGTCACTGACCCTCCCTTGGGCTTGGTTTTTTGAAATGGGTGCCATCTGTCGACAGACAGAGAATTAGGGGATGGTGTGGGTGTGCTGGGCCCGTGGTGGGGTGCCTTATGTGTGCCTAGCCATACGCCTATAAGTCACATGCCGAAATAGCGACGGGAAGCACAATCCTGTTCCCTCAGGGTGCCCTTTCTCGCTTGTTGAGCCCGGAATAAAACCCACAGTGCTCTGTCGGTGTATGCTAGACTGTCGATGTCACAGTCTCGAAACTCCATCTGCTTACTGGGCCCTCTGTAATGGAGGTGGGAGCTCGTTCTGCAAGGGGCGCTTATGGAACGAGCCCTGGCCCCGCCTGGTACTAGGGAGCTTTGGTATCGCCTGTATCAGTCCCTTCCGTGCAAACATCACGGCTTAGCTGGGCATCGGGTTAATACTTTACCCACAGACTTCCTTGGTTGACGAAATCAGAAGCTCCTTTTTTCTGACATTAGTCGATATCTCATCTATCTATCTATCTATCTATCTATCTATCTATCTATCTATCTATCTATCTATCTATCTATCTATCTATCTATCTATCCCTGGAGACGGTCTCTGCCACTGGCAACTCAGCCTGGGGTTCAGATCTAACTATCTCCTACAATGACGATTTGTGTCCGCCGTTAATCGCGCGCAGCGCAAGGGCTAAACAGGCAACCAACTCCTGACCATGGCTGATGAAGTCGGGGCGTGATGCAAAGGGTTGATGAAGTCGGGGTTGTAGAAGGTAACTCACAACGAGCGTGAACTCCTGAAACCTCGACTTGCTCATGGCATCATCTCCTTAGGGCACACGCTCCTGGGGAGTGTTCTAGTGTTGTCCCGTATAGTTCAAAAGGGCTCGGCTACCTTTCGGCTTGAACTGGGCACAGACACCAACCACAGCGAGACAGTGGTTGGTGTGCAGCTTGGCCGGTGCTGAAAGTTCTTGTCCGGGGGTAGTATAGGAGGCAATGGCTTTTGAAGCTAAGCCACGCCCATAGATTAAACATTAAACATATCTATCTATCTATCTCTCTCTCTTCTCTCTCTCTCTCTCTCTTCTCTCTCTCTCTCTTCTCTCTCTCTTCTCTCTCTCTCTCTCTCTCTCTCTCTCTCTATCTCTCTCTCTTTCTTGTATTTGTATATGCATAAGTTTGAAATATACGTTCAATACATTTGTAAGCATATATGCATATACATATATAATAATAATAATAATAATAATAATAGGCTTCCTCAGACTATAGCATCAGATCCAGATCCTGGACATGTGCCTCCATTGGGTCACCGGGGTCAGCCGATCCCAACGCATTGTCAGAACACCAAACAGACATAGCAGCAACAGCAACAGGAGGGGCAGATGGGGGCTGTGAAGTGCATGAAGAGCTAGATGCGAGGGTGTTAGCTGAAGAGAAGAACTCGGAGACACTACGCTGCGCTCCCGAACCCCTCTCTCTAGCCAGGACGTCCACACTGCGCGGACGGCCGCGCCGCGCAACATCAACGTCACTTGGGGGAGAGGGTGGGACAGAAGCTGATGGAACCTCAGTGAGGTCAATCACCTCCTCGCCCCCATCCTCCACCCCAAGCTCCTCCCTTTTACCCTCCCTAGCAGACCAACACTCAGACACATATGATCCAAACAACACATCCAACTTTGGAGGGGGACGCAACGCTGTAACCCCTAACAACGCAGCAAGCCTAAAGTTACTGCGGAAGCGCGACTTCCCCTGAAAAAACTTACAAAACAATCGTGATTGATCCACAGGCGACATATCATCCCAACCCTGCCGCACAGAGCCCTCCCGCTCCCGCCCAAGCAACACATCCTCCACCACAACCTCACCACCTACGACCTCACCACCCTCCTCACTCCCTCCATCCCCCTCAGCACCCCCCACAGCCATGCCACCGAGCCTCTGCATACACAGCAACAGCTGCTTACGTCTCCCCTCATGCATGGGGCAATCCCATAAGAAGTGCGCAAGGGACTCATTGACATCATCATGACAACAGAAGCAGCGAGGGGACATGCCACTGACCAACTTGCTGCGGTACAACCGAAGGCGGTTGTTGCAGCTGAGCAACCTTCTCCGAAGCAGATTATAATGCGCATCATCAAGGGCTACCCATCTTGGGAACTCCTTAGTTCCAAAGACTTGTCTTAGGATGACTCGCAGGCCATCAGTAAGATCGCTGCCTGCCTCTCGCTTGTCCCACATCAGTTGCTGCACCATCTTGACGTCCTGCTGAAGGGCCCACTTGTCCACAGTCGAACACCAACCCTCGAGGTCCTTCTCTGAGCTATTTAGGAGCTCCTGAAGCCCTTGTTGTAGATCCATTGAGTCCCTGATAGCGCCTTCGGCCTCCGCAGTCCAGTCGGATTTGACTTGAGATGCGATGACAGGAAATCGCTTCTCCGGTAGAACACGCAGCCGTCCATAGAACTTCAGTTGCGCCGCCCGCCGCAAACGCTCCGCACTCAAAGAGCGCGCCAGAAAGAGTGTAATCCACTTGCTTGTCTTAGGGCTGATGCCGAGAATCATCCTCATGGGGCGCAGCATTGCTGCCTCCAGCTTGGTGAGCTGCGATACGGGGGCACGCCAGACATCGAAGGCGTACTTCAGCTTGGCCCCCACAAGTTGATTCCAGCACATGAGACGATACCTAGCTTGTATCTCACCTGCACACCACAAAGAGTACCAACCTGCGGTGGCGACTTCAGTGACACGCGTAGCCCGCAGGGCCTGCTCCTTCCACTTCAGGTCGTCGGTGATAACCACTCCCAGGTACTTGTACTGACTGGTGACACAAAGCTTCTGGCCGCGAAACCACACCACGGGCTCACCTCGCTCCCTGATACTTGGTCGTTTCGCCTTGCTCGACGTGTAAATGGGCATGATTTCCGTCTTGCCGGGCTTCAAGTTGACTTCCAGCCGGTAATCCTCCGCGAACTTGGCCACAACATTGACCATCTTCTGGAGCTCGGTGCGACTGTGAGCGATGAGGGCCACGTCGTCCGCGTATAGAAGTGCCTTGATATCGTTCAGCCGCTTCACATCCGTGATCTTGAGGGCACTCGCCAGCCGATCACACAGCTCATCCATAAAGACGTTGAAGAGTGTGGGAGAGAGAGGGGACCCCTGTTGGACGCCTACACCCTCCAGTACTTCGGGGGTGAGTGCTCCATCAACTAGCACTTGCGACGAAGTCTGCTCGTAGCACCTGCGTAGCGTGCGCCAGAACTTGCCCCTTACACCCAGCTTCCAGAGCCTCTCAAATAGACCATCTCTCCAAACAGACGGGAAAGCCTTGCGTAGATCGACGAACAGGACATACGACTCCCGCTTCTGCTGCTGACGCCCCTTCAACCTCTGCCAAAGGGTAAAGACCTGATCCGTAGTGCGACGCCCCGGGCGGAAGCCTCCCTGCTCTGGACGTAGCTTATCCGGGCCATCCACGAAGAGCGTTAGACGAGTAGCTAATAAAGACAGATACAGCTTACCAAGGCAACTAATAATCGAGATATCCCTCCAGTTGTCAGGATCCGTAGGATCCCCACCCTTGGGGATATTGACGATGATTCCCTTGCCCCAAGCTTTTGGAGTCCTCTCGGCTTCTCGAATCCAGTTGAAGTACTGCGTCAAGTAGCCATTGATGTAGGCGCCGCCATACTTGAGCATCTCGTTCTTCACTTTGTCCTCGCCACAAGCTTTGTGGTTATTCAGGGCACGTTGCCTTGCAAGGACCTCCTCTTGCGTGAGCGGCTTGTCAGCTCTTCGCAAGTGTCTTCACCTACTTCGTGCTCCTTCATAGCCCGGGCCACCTCATCTCTGAAGCGATCGTTCCAGTGGAACTGCCGCTTAGCTTCGGCTTCCTCCCACTCCAGCGAGCCTGCTTCTGCACAGCACTCCACCACAACAGCCGCACTTGCCGGATTTTCCCGTGGCTTCACCGAATTTTTCCGAAATTCCTCCCACCGAGCGACCTTTTCCGGTAGCGTACACGCCAGTGAGCCATCCTCCCTTTGCACCGGCGCGGAGACCTTCGTTCTGCGTGCCCCGCCAAGCCGCTTCGCGAGTAGCCAAAAGCGCTTTGAGGATTGCTCGCGTTGACATTTGACCGCTTCTTCCTGCACTTGCTTGAAGGAGGCGGACTTCTTGGCCCGAGTTGCCTTCCGAATTTGCTTGCGGAGCCGTAGCCAATTCAGACGGGCTTCCGCATTCGATTCATCCCTCCTGTATGCTGCGTAGGCCTCCCGGCGCTGTTGAATGAGCTCCTTTAGCTCCCCGTCGAACCAATTGTTGGTGAAACGGGGTCGTATACATCTGGAGCCAAGGACCCGGTGCGCCGCCATTCGGAAGGACTGCGCCACTCGCTCGGTGACGTCATCTACCACCCGTTGGCTGTTGGCACCACCCGATAGGTCAAGCTCAGGCAGCTGATGTACTCCAAGCTTCTGTAGGCAATGCTGGAATACGTCATCGAACTTGTCGCGTAGATAATCCAGCGCTTGCTTCGCAGCGTGATCATTACCCGAGACACCAGCACCAATAAGCTTATCAACACGAAAGGACCTGTAAGGTTTCGCAGCCCGCTTTGGCCGGCGCTGGCCGCTCCACGTCAGTTCGGCCCATACTGCCTTGTGGTCCGTATCAAGATCATCTTCGCATACTCCGAACTTTGCTCCAGATGCCAAGCCAGGCGACGCGCAGATGTAATCGAGGAGGTGCTTGCCTGTGCCCATGCCGCGCTGCTCACGCCGGGACCACCAGTAGGACCCTTCCACTGGGCACGAGAAGCCGCTCAGATTTCGCAGGCCCGAAGCGACGAGGACAGCCGCGAGTCTCTTGCCGTTCTCCGAACGTACCGGTGCTCCCTTATCATCGACCTCCCCGTGCTGACCGACGATGCCCTCCTCTTTTCGGCTGCATGCCGGCCCGAGCTTCGCGTTGGCATCCGCCACCGTGACCACAAGACCTTTGGCTCCAAAAAAAGCTATAGCTGCCTGCCAGGCCGCATACGCCTCTGACGACTCTTCTTCCTGCGTTTCCTGGGGAAAGTAGCCGTTGCCCACATAGATATCCTGAGCGCCGGTAACACCCGAGGCGATACGCAGCCACACTTGCTGCCGGTGGTCGACGGGGGCTGACACCAGGTTGCAATACGGACCAAGGAAGTTAGCCACCGCGAATAGAACCCCACCCTTGCAGCGATTTTTCTCGCTGACCTCCGCAGGTTTTCCAAAAATCCGGAATCCATCCAGGCTGCATTTGGAAAGTTGCTTCTTGCCCATGCGGTGCTCCTGAGCCCCGATGACTAGCCAGCCCTCGTGCTTGTAGAATGATGCCCATTCCGCCGTGCCTACGTTGTCGTATCCCGTTTTACCCTGCCAGTTGTGACTCGCGACGAGTAGCTTGAAGCCGGTATCGAACTGCTTGGAGCGGTGCTTCTTGGCTCGTTTCCGGGCCCGACGGCCGCGCTTGGCTTCCGCCCTCGTGCTGCCCCCCTCTGCAGGTGCTTGCGCAGGTTGGTCCCCCACTGCACTGGCCGCCGAATGCAGGGGCACCACATGCACATCAGCACACTCAGACTCACACTTAGGTGCATCGGCAGCCAATTCCGAAGACACCACCTGCACATCATCGACACATTCTTCATGCAGAGGCAAGACGCGATATCCCGTCGCAGCTTCCTCCTTCCGGACCGCCGCTTCCCCACGCAGATGGATGCGAATAAGCCTTCGGACACGTTCCCTGTCCCTGAACCTGCGCCCAAGGGCCACATTGACCCCTCTGCCGAAGAATTTGAGATGTTTGAGTTGCTGCAACGCCGTCTGCCTGCTGTCATCGTCCTCGTAGACCAGCTCCAGGTGACGAAACATTCGCTGGCCTTGCCACTCCATTACCGGGACCACCAGACCAAGACCGCTCATTTTGGAGGCGATCTCCTGTAGATTGGCGCGTTCTGAGAGCCCCCAGACAATCAGATTACG
>WBZZ01003906.1:145000-147500 GCA_019918135.1 Paulinella micropora
TATCGGGGGATTTGTCTATGAGAGAGAGAGAGAGAGGGAGAGAGAGAGAGAGAGAGAGAGAGAGAGAGAGAGAGAGAGAGAGAGAGAGAGAGAGAGAGTCAGTTAGCCTGATTCAGAGCGCTGCGCAAGCCATGGAAGATTTTAGCCATGCCCATGCACAGGTAAGGCCTGTTCTACCACACCCAGTGTTTTGAGCCATGGCTTAGGCCCGTTCTACACCACCCAAATTTTCGGGTTCTGGTGCTAATTTCTGGGTGTGCTTCCTGAAAAGCCTGGCCTGTGGCGCCACTTTCACACCCAGAACACAAGGCCCCGCCGGCACTGTTCCGCGCTGCCCCCCCTGCGCTTGCACTTTACTACTAGCCACGAATCAGCTTTGCCGCCACCAGGACCGCCCGTCATACCCACCTAACGGCTCCATGCCCATGCACAGATAAGCCATGGCTTACGTTGCAGCCACACACATACGTCAAAAAACATAAGCCGTGGTCACACCCATGCACACGCTTACCAAGCCATGGCTCAGGTTGTTATATCCTTGTTTCTTTTGCGTGGTGGCAGCTCTTTTTTTTCTTTCTTTTCTTTCTTTTCCTTTCTTTCGCAACCGTCTTGTTCGACGGAAACTTCGTCGCGCACACTTTCTTTTCTTTCTTTTCTTTCTTTTCCTTTCTTTTCCTTTCTTTTCTTTCTTTCTTTCTTTCCTTTCTTTCCTTTCTTTTCCTTTCTTTTCCTTTCTTTCCTTTCTTTTCTTTCTTTTCTTTCTTTTCCTTTCTTTCTTTTCTTTCTTTTCCTTTCTTTTCGTTTCTTTTCGTTTCTTTTCTTTCTTTTCTTTCTTTCCTTTCTTTCCTTTCTTTCCTTTCTTTTCTTTCTTTTCTTTCTTTTCTTTCTTTTCCTTTCTTTCCTTTCTTTTCTTTCTTTCCTTTCTTTTCTTTCTTTTCTTTCTTTTCCTTTCTTTTCTTCCTTTTCTTTCTTTCCTTTCTTTTCTTCCTTTTCTTTCTTTTCTTCTTTCTTTCTTTTCTTTCTTTTCTTTCTTTTCTTTCTTTTCTTTCTTCCTTTCTTTCCTTTTTTTTTCCTTTCTTTCCTTTCTTTTCTTTCTTTTGCTTTCGTTTTCTTTCGTTTTCTTTCCTTTCTTTCTTTCCTTTCTTTCCTTTCTTTCTTTCTTTTTCTTTCTTTCTTTCTTTCTTTCTTTCTTTCCTTTTCTTTCCTTTCCTTTCCTTTCCTTTCCTTCCTTTCCTTTCTTTCCTTTCTTTCCTTTCTTTTCCTTTCTTTCTTCCTTCCTTTCTTCCTTTCTTTCCTTCCTTCCTTTCCTTCTTTCTCTTTTTCCCGTTTTGCCTTAGTAGCTCTGTCGCGAACGTCCTGTCTTTCTTCCCTTCGTTCTTTCCTTTCTTTTCTTCCTTTCTTCCCTTCTTTCCTTCGTTCCTTTCCTTCTTTCTCGTTTTCCCGCGGTGTGTTGTCAGTTCTGTCGCGAACGTCCTCTTCGATGGAGATTTCTCCATGCATAGTTGGGTAGATCTATCTATCTATCTATCTATCTATCTATCTATCTATCTATCTATCTATCTATCTATCTATCCATCTATCTATCTATCTATCTATCTATCTATCTATCTATCTATCTATCTATCTATCTATCCATCTATCTATCTACCTACCTACCTACCTACCTACCTACCAAGCTACCTACCTACCTACCTACCTACCTACCTACATGTCTATCTATCTATCTATCTAGGGCCTCGAGGAGTCTCAAATCATCTCCCCTAACTCAGTCATCGCGATGGTTAAAGAGGTAAAGAAGGAAAGGAAGGAAGGAAAGAAAGGAAGAAAGAAAGGAAAGAAAGGAAGAAAGGAAGAAAGGAAAGGAAAGAAAGTAAAGAAAGGAAGAATGAAAAGAAAGAAAGAAAGAAAGAAAGAAAGAAGAAAGAAAGAAAGAAAGAAAGAAAGAAAGAAAGAAAGAAAGAAAGACGATGGTTAAAGACATAAAGAAGTCTCTATATATCTATTTACGTTATCTAAACATATGTGGCAAAGTAATTGTGATATCTATCTATCTATCTATCTATCTATCTATCTATCTATCTATCTATCTATCTGTCTATCTATCTATCTATCTGTCTATCTATCTATCTATCTATCTATCTATCTATCTATCCATCTATCTATCTATCTATATATCTATCTATCTATCTATCTATCTAAGCTTATCTATCTATCCATCTATTTATCCATCTATCTATCTATCTATCCATCTATCTATCCATCTATCTATCTATCTATCTATCTATCTATCTATCTATCTATCTATCTATCTATCTATCTATCTATCTGGAATAAAACCCACAGTGCTCTGTCGGTTTATACTAGACTGTCGACAGTCTCGAAACTCCATCTGCTTACTGGGTCCTCTGTAATGGAGGTGGGAGCTCGTTCTGCAAGGGGCGCTTATAGAACGAGCCCTGGCCCCGCCTGGTACTAGGGAGCTTTGGTATCGCCTGTATCA
>WBZZ01003906.1:160000-162500 GCA_019918135.1 Paulinella micropora
GGAAGTCTGTGGGTAAAGTATTAACCCGATGCCCAGCTAAGCCGTGATGTTTGCACGGAAGGGACTGATACAGGCAATACCAAAGCTCCCTAGTACCAGGCGGGGCCAGGGCTCGTTCCATAAAGCGCCCCTTGCAGAACGAGCTCCCACCTCCATTAAGATAGATAGATAGAGATAGATAGATAGATCGATCGATAGACAGCTAGACAGATAGATAGATAGATAGATAGATAGATAGATAGATAGATAGATAGATAGATAGATAGATAGATAGATAGATAGATAGATAGATAGATAGATAGATAGATAGATAGATATGTTTGGTCTATCAGCTCTGCATATCCGAAGACATAGGCATCCATTCCACCCCGCCGCCAATCAGCGACTGGGTAGCGGGCTGGGAATGGGCACTAGGCCCCGAATTTGTGCAGTCTGACGGTTCTACGACCCTCCCTGGCTAGAGGGCCGTAAAACCAACCCAGACACGTGTCCGCCATCACGTGCCCCGCCAAGGCTCGGGCCCGAGGGTACACCAACCCTCGAGCTTCATCCAAGGCGACCACTTTCGCGGCGGCCGGACTATACCTTAAGATCTCCCTGCTTATGTGCCTACCCGCACACAGGAAGATCCCACTCCCGTCTAGTCTCTGAACCTTTTCCATTTGTCAGGCCACCACTGCGTAGTGGCGACGGAGGACTACCGGGCCAGCTGCAGCGGTGACATAAGTGGGCCGACGTCGAGAGTAGTGGCCATTTGCCATATCCACTGATCACTAAACTCACGTCGGAACACCAAGTCAGTCCAAGGCAGCCAATCAGAGGTAGTCGTACCGAGTAGGAGCCATGCGCGGGGTTGGCCTGACAAGAAGGGACTTGGCTGCGGGTTACCCATTATTCCCTGCGTGGCCATATCCTTCGAGTTTTTACCATCCGACGAGCGTTACCTCGCCTGCTGCACCTTGCGGTTTCCCGCAGGCCGCGGTATCGAAGGCTCTTAGGGCTTTCCCGAACAGTTTGAGAGTGTATCGAGGGCCGATGAAGGGTAGTCATCAGCCCTGGCCAGTCACGCTGCACCAGCTGCGACTGCACAAACAGCTGGTGAAGGGCTGAAGGAGATAGATAGATCGACCCCCAGGCTGTAGGTGCCAGTGGGTCGAGTCCAACTCCGGGATGCAGTTTATCGTCATGCCCAGGACAGATAGATGAGATGTCGCAAAGGAATGTAGTCCTTGCAAAGGAACGCACAGGACAGATAGATAGATAGATAGATAGATAGATAGATAGATAGATAGATAGATAGATAGATAGATAGATAGATAGATAGATAGATAGATAGGTAGGTAGGTAGGTAGGTAGGTAGGTAGATAGATAGATAGATAGATAGATAGATAGATAGATAGATAGATAGATAGATAGATAGATAGATAGATAGATAGATAGATAGATAGATAGATAGATAGATAGATAGATAGATAGATAGATAGATAGATAGATGAAATATCGACTGTCAGAAAAAAGGAGCTTCTGATTTCGTCAACCAGGAAGTCTGTGGGTAAAGTATTAACCCGATGCCCAGCTAAGCCGTGATGTTTGCACGGAAGGGACTGATACAGGCAATACCAAAGCTTCCTAGTACCAGGCGGGGCCAGGGCTCGTTCCATAAAGCGCCCCTTGCAGAACGAGCTCCCACCTCCATTACAGAGGGCCCAGTAAGCAGATGGAGTTTCGAGACTGTTCGACAGTCTAGTATAAACCGACAGAGCACTGTGGGTTTTATTCCGGGCTCAACAAGCGAGAAAGGGCACCCTGAGGGAACAGGATTGTGCTTCCCGTCGCTATTTCAGCATATGACTTATAGGCGTATGGCTAGGCACACATAAGGCACCCCACCACGGGCCCAGCACACCCACACCATCCCCTAATTCTCTGTCTGTCGACAGATGGCACCCATTTCAAAAAATCAAGCCCAAGAGAGGGTCAGTGACACCTCAAGTGGCCTTGGTTCATTCCGAAGAGTAAGTGATGAGATCAACTGATGAAATATCGACTAATGTCAGAAAAAAGGAGCTTCTGATTTCGTCAACCAGGAAGTCTGTGGGTAAAGTATTAACCCGATGCCCAGCTAAGCCGTGATGTTTGCACGGAAGGGACTGATACAGGCAATACCAAAGCTTCCTAGTACCAGGCGGGGCCAGGGCTCGTTCCATAAAGCGCCCCTTGCAGAACGAGCTCCCACCTCCATTACAGAGGGCCCAGTAAGCAGATGGAGTTTCGAGACTGTTCGACAGTCTAGTATAAACCGACAGAGCACTGTGGGTTTTATTCCGGGCTCAACAAGCGAGAAAGGGCACCCTGAGGGAACAGGATTGTGCTTCCCGTCGCTATTTCGGCATATGACTTATAGGCGTATGGCTAGGCACACATAAGGCACCCCACCACGGGCCCAGCAGATAGATAGATAGATAGATAGATAGATAGATAGATAGATAGATAGATAGAT
>WBZZ01003906.1:175000-177500 GCA_019918135.1 Paulinella micropora
AACCTCAATTTTCAGGTGTGGGTGCCACCCGCGACCAGAACGGGTACGTACAACCGCCAGGCTGGGGTTCCCGGGGGGGAGGGCCCCCCGGACCCCCCCTGCCCCGTCGACAGGGTACGTTCAATTGGGAGGCACCGGCAAGTACTGCTAAGAAAGAAGGAAATTTAGCATTCAGAACACTTCCCTAAAGCAAATATTTGCGTGAATTCCAAAAAGTTATACCAGCATCAAGATCGAGTCTGCTGCTAACCACCCTCCCAACTCCTCCTGGTTCCCACAAACCATGATTTATTCCGATGAGGGTGCAGAAAATAGGCTAAAAAAACAAGGAATTTTGGCATTCAGGACACTCCCCTAACGCAAATATTTGCGTGAATTCCAAAGAAATTATATCAGCATCAACATCGAGTCTGGGGCTAGCCAACCTGTCAATATGAGCTCCCAACTCCTCCTGGTTCACACAAACCATGATTTATTGCGATTGGGGTGCGAAAAAAAACAAGGAATTTTGGCATTCAGGGCACTCCCCTAACGCAAATATTTGCGTGAGTTCCAAAAAAAATCATATCAGCATCAAGATCGAGTCTGGGGCTAACCACCCTGCAAATATGAGCTCCCAACTCCTCCTCGTTCCGACAAACCATGATTTATTCCGACAGGGGTGCCGAAATGCGGGGGTGGGGGGGATGGGTGGGGTATACACAATTTTCATTTTCCCCTCCCGCCAAACCCCCCACCCCCTTCTCCAGCACCTTTCAGGGATAATAATAATAATAATAATAATAATAATAATAATAATAATAATAATAATAATAATAATAATACTATATCTGAGGCGTACTGATGCAGCTAATGGCATATCGTCAACGGACATAAGCCTCCAATACCCTTGTTCGAGGTCCTCCACCCCCCCGTGTCAGTCTCTCGCCTGATGATCGGGGCCACCGATGGAGCTCCTGAGGGCAAGACTGCACTAAGCCGAGGTTATTCCGCAGTCCCAGCAACCTCTTGCAAGACGTCACCGAATGTGCAAGTGCATACACCAAGCGCGGTTGCTAGAGCTGCCTCGAAACCCCACCCATAACAATCTGGTGTCTGCTGGGTCCTGGGCTATCAACCAGCATATGCGGATTTTAAGATCTTTTACGCGCGCAACGACCCTCCTCCCCAGCATCTACCACCAAAGGGTTATGAGTTGGCGTCACAGTTTAACGCCTTGAGGCTATTGGGCTGAATAATAATAATAATAATAATAATAATAATAATAATAATAATAATAATAATAATGATAATAATAATAATAATAAATAATAGTGCTTCTCTGTCAATGGCTGATGCAAATCTGCACATGCGCCTCCATCGTCTCACCCGTGAGGGGAGTACGAAGAATTGACGATAGGCTCTAATGACACCCCCGCAAGGGCAGTTCCAACACTTCCAGACGGACCGGTATGTTCAATGAAAATACTGGTGGCAACGACGGGAATCGAACTGGCGACAGGGCCCAGATGGTAGAACTTGACCACTGGGCTATCACGGTGTCCATAATAATAATAATAATAATAACAATAATAATAATAATAATAATAATAATAATAATAATAATAATAATAATAATAATAATAATAATAATACTATATCTGAGGCGTACTGATGCAGCTAATGGCATATCCTCAACGGACATAAGCCTCCAATACCCTTGTTCGAGGTCCTCCACCCCCCTATCAATAATAATAATAATAATAATAATAATAATAATAATGATAATAATAATAATAATAGTTGTTGTTCTTCTTCCTATCGTAACGCACACGAGCCCGTGGACTATCTATCTATCTATCTATCTATCTATCTATCTATCTATCTATCTATCTATATATCTATATATCTGAAACTCCATCTGCTTACTGGACCCTCTGTAATGGAGGTGGGAGCTCGTTCTGCAAGGGGCGCTTATGGAACGAGCCCTGGCCCTGCCTGGTACTAGGGAGATTTTGGTATCGCCTGTATCAGTCCCTTCCGTGCAAACATCACGGCTTAGCTGGGCATCGGGTTAATACTTTACCCACAGACTTCCTTGGTTGACGAAATCAGAAGCTCCTTTTTTCTGACATTAGTCGATATCTCATCAGTTGATCTCATCACTTACTCCACAGAGCGAACCAAGGCCACTTGAGGTGTCACTGACCCTCCCTTGGGCTTGGTTTTTTTGAAATGGGTGCCATCTGTCGACAGACAGAGAATTAGGGGATGGTGTGGGTGTGCTGGGCCCGTGGTGGGGTGCCTTATGTGTGCCTAGCCATACGCCTATAAGTCACATGCCGAAATAGCGACGGGAAGCACAATCCTGTTCCCTCAGGGTGCCCTTTCTCGCTTGTTGAGCCCGGAATAAAACCCACAGTGCTCTGTCGGTTTATACTAGACTGTCGAACAGTCTCGAAACTCCATCTGCTTACTGGGCCCTCTGTAATGGAGGTGGGAGCTCGTTCTGCAAGGGGCG
>WBZZ01003906.1:182500-190000 GCA_019918135.1 Paulinella micropora
CCAGCAGACACCAGATTGTTATGGGTGGGGTTTCGAGGCAGCTCTAGCAACCGCGCTTGGTGTATGCACTTGCACATTCGGTGACGTCTTGCAAGAGGTTGCTGGGACTGCGGAATAACCTCGGCTTAGTGCAGTCTTGCCCTCAGGAGCTCCATCGGTGGCCCCGATCATCAGGCGAGAGACTGACACGGGGGGGTGGAGGACCTCGAACAAGGGTATTGGAGGCTTATGTCCGTTGAGGATATGCCATTAGCTGCATCAGTACGCCTCAGATATAGTATTATTATTATTATTATTATTATTATTATTATTATTATTATTATTATTATTATTATTATTATTATTATCATTATTATCATTATTATTATTATTATTATTATTATCATTATTATTATTATCATTATTATTTTTATTGTTATTATCATTATTATTATTATTATTATTATTATCATTATTATTATTATCATCATCATCATTATTATTATTATTATTATTATTATTATTATTATAAATATTGTTATTATCATTATTATTATTATTATTATTATTATTATTATTATTATTATTATTATTATTAGTAGTAGTAGTAGTAGTAGTAGTAGTATTAGTATTATAATTATTATCATTATCCTGATTGAGACAAGAAAGTTACAGAATAAAGGAAACAAGAAGGCCTTTCTTTGTTTCTTTCTTTCTTTCATTCTTTCATTTTTTTCTTTCTTTCTTTCTTTCTTTCTTTCTTTCTTTCTTTCTTTCTTTCTATCTATCTATCTATCTATCTTTCTATCTTTCTTTCCTTCTTTCCTTCTTTCCTTCCTTCCTTTCTTTCTTTCTTCCGTTCTTTCTTCCTTTCTTTCTTCCTTTCTTTCTTCCTTTCTTTCTTCCTTCCTTCCTTCATTCCTTTTTTCTTTCTTTCTTTCTTTCATTCTTTCATTCTTTCTTTCTTTCTTTCTTTCCTTCTTTTGTTTCAAAAGAAATTAATTCTTGTAATTTTTTTTTTTTTTTAATTTTATTTTATTGATTCTTTTCTTTCTTTCTTTTCTTTACGCCTTCTTCTTAGGCCGAGCGACTCTTGCAAGGTTATCCCAACCCCACGTATGAGACCTTCGCCAACAACTACAACGCCAGGTTTCATCTCAACTTTCTCTATACATACATACATACATACATACATACATACACACACACATACACAACTTTCTTTCTCAGTACAAGTTTTCCTGCGTATGTATGTATGTATGTTATGCATGTATGTATGTATGTATGTATGTATGTATGTATGTATGTATGTATTTATGTATGTATTTATGTATATATGTATGTATATATGTATGTATGTATGTGTGTATGTATGTATGTATGTATGTTATGATGACTCGGAAGTCACCGTCAAGTTTGAAATTCCAGAACAAACAAACAAACATACACACATACACACACACACACATTTTCACTGAGAGCAGTACAGTTCGAACTTGGATACGTTTGCTACGTCAATGTCTCTACGACACTAGGTACGACGTGTCTGCAAACCCCTGGACGGCAAATAACGGGCATAAATCGAGCCCAGACAGACCCCCTACTCTTATCCGCACCCAGGACCTGTGCGGCATCCTGAATGCGTATTCAAACGACTATCAGCGATGCCAGAAGGAGCAAGATGCTATTGTGGCGCAATATGTCCTTGATGTTAATAATGTAACTCAACCTCCGAACGTGCAAGCGGCGGTGGCCTGAGAATTCCCCCAGCTCTTATCTAATTTTTCTGTTACAATAATAGATGTTATCATGACCGTGAAACCCCGACACCCTTTCAAGCTCACGACATCACCTTTCAAGATAGATAGATAGATAGATAGATAGATAGATAGATAGATAGATAGATAGATAGATAGATAGATAGATAGATAGATAGATAGATAGATAGATAGATGAGATGTCGCAAAGGAATGTAGTCCTTGCAAAGGAACGCAGTTTCACATCAAACAATAATTTGTGTACTGTGCATGTGTCCGGGATGGGAATCACGGGTAGACTGTGTTCTGGAAAAAGAAGAGGAGGAAGGACGTTGAAGAAAAAGGCAATCTAGGAATGGAGAGTGGGAGGATAAGGAAGAAGAGAAAGAAAAGGAAGCCGTTAGTCCAAGTGTTTTGAGCACCGTAAGCTTGCGCAAGCTACAATGATGACATTGTGTAAAGGCCTAAACCCCCGAAGGGACCTAGCCCGGGCTATGCAACACTGGACGGCTATGACGGAATGCAGGATGAGAGATAAGGGGAGGATGAGAGGGAGGGTGGATTGGAGTTCTTCAATGTCTTTCCATACGCTTGGTGTTGATGGCAAAATCAGGTGCTTTCTTCTTTCGATTGGTTCTTTCGGGGCACTTCTTGGACAAAATGAGAGTATGTCTCGGCGTCAACACTGTGGGTGGAATCCGGGTTGACAATGCCGGGTTGTGACTTATAGTCCGGATGGACGTGCACTTTTGGACTCTTCTTTTCGAGGAGGCTCGAAGGATCTTCGTAAGGGTGGACATGAATTTAGATAGATAGATAGTTAGATAGATAGATAGATAGATAGATAGATAGATAGATAGATAGATAGATAGATAGATAGATAGAAATGCCCTGCTCGGCCGGGCATTTTCATATCCTGTGTACTAAAGATGTTGCATAATATCAAGTGAATAATAGTTGGAGTCAACGGTTTAAAGTTAGCGGCTTGACTTCACATTGTCACGCCAGCCACTGATACTTTGGTTAAGTTACTACAGTACATACCGGTTTTTGTGAGTTTGGATACAAACCCAGTCAAGGGGTAATTAGACAACGAACTCTTAATCAGTAAAGATATCTATGGCTGCATCAAGTTAAGTCCTGACTCCTGAGAGCACTGAGGTGAAATACCAGTATATAGCAGAGCGGTCACTTCGTTTATTTACCGTCCGTAGATTCAACTTCCGAGGCTACTTGTTGGCCTCAGGGGTAAGGTCCGTGAGTGACCGGCCCCGGGTTGATACCGTGGGCCTAGTCACTAAGTGAAGTTTTTTGTACTACTCATCACACGGTGACGGTCAAACTTTTTGAAGTTATCCGATGATGATATTCTTTCAGGAAATACTGAGTTATTTAATATATAATAATCATAATATTAAACTCAAGTTATGACAGTGATAAGTCGAAAATGTGTAGTAATCTTGGTATAGCGGCCTCCGGTTGTCACGAGTCAATGAATTTGTGACTGAGTCACTGGCCCGGGCATATACTACTGACTATTATTAATCCGCCACTAGTATGATGATGACTCGGATTAGGTTGAATTTGTCCGACTCGGACCACCGTCCGTAGTATATAGATCGACTCTTGGCCTGAGTCATTATGAATATAAGGCCTGGGTCATTATGGCCGGAAGATACTATGATAACCCGCATTGACTGCCTCAGTTTTTTTTTTCAAGTTTTTTTTTTTTTTCCCCGCTTAACGACTTTTCAAGTAATATTGCTGTTGACATTCAAGACAACCAAAACTTGAAATTGGTTTTTAGTTTTTGTGTCAGATCAAGTTTTCAGTTTTGGTTGGAATGATTTTAATTTTCAAGTGGTTGGACTCGAAATTTAAATTTTCCGGGGAGTCCGCAAATTAACGACTCGGACTATATTCGTCCGCGGCAAAACATCTGTAGTAAATTTTCGCAAAATGTTACCGTAAAATCGAAAATTTTAAATTTTGTCACAAAAATGAAAAACTGTCACAAAAATGTAAATGAAAACTTTTTTTTTTTTTTGTCTTGAATGTCACTGAACAGCAATTTTAATAATAAAGAACGCTTGCTTTTCGTACCTAACGGCCACTGACGTAGGTGGGACAGATAAGCCGGCTTACACCCAGGAGCCTGAGTTCAAGTTAAGGGAGCAACCGGGTTCAACTCAAAGCTATTCACTAATATATATAATGATCCGGCAGTGAGAGCGGGCCGGGCCGGACGGGTGATCTGTACCACACCGAGGTGTATACGTAATATTTAATGATGAAATAACACGAGGACGCGAGAATGTCTTTCTACCAAGAAGGAGTCACAAGGAAAAAGAAGGACACGTCCTTAAGTCTTTTCTTTCTTTTTGTTTCTTTCTTTTCTTTTCTTTCTTCCTCCCTTCCTATCTACCTACCTACCTATATATCTTCCTACCTTCCTTCCTAACTATCTACCTTTTCTGCCTATGTAGCTTCCTTGTAACAATGTTTCCTTGCTTCCTTGCTTTTTTTTTTTTTTTTTTTTTTTTTTTTTTTTTTTTTTTGGTGCTTCTTTTCTTGCCACTTTCGCTCTTCTTCTTCTTTTCTTTCTTCTTCTCCTTCTTCTTCCTTCTTCTTCCTTCTTCTTCCTTCTTCTTCCTTCTTCTTCCTTCTTCTTCCTTCTTTCTTCTTCTTTCTTCTTCCTTCTTTCTTCTTCTTCCTTCTTCCTTTCTTCTTCTTTCTTTTTTTTACGCAAGCACTGTTTTAATAGAATACCACTCGTAGAGCTGAGTGGGAAGCAGAAGAGATAAAATGGAAGAGGTATCAAGAGATACAAAAAGAGAAAATATGAAGTGTAACTTCTTCTTCTTTCTTCTTTCTTCTTCCTTCTTCCTTCTTTCTTTCTTTCTCTTTTCTTTCTCTTTTCTTTCTCTTTTCTTTCTCTTTTCTTTCTCTTTCCGTCTCTTTTCTGTCTCTTTTCTGTCTCTTTTCTGTCTCTTTTTCTGTCTCTTTTTCTTTTCTTTCTCTTTTCTTTCTCTTTTCTTTCTCTTTTCTTTCTTTTTTCTTTCTTTCTTTCTTTCTTTCTTCCTTCCTTCCTTCCTTCCCTCCCTCCCTGCTTCCCTCCTTCCTTCCCCTTCCTTCCTTCCTTCCTTCCTTCCTTCTTTCCTTCCTTCTTCCTTCCTTCCTTCTTCCTTCCTTCTTCTTCCTTCTTCTTCTTCCTTTTCCTTCTTCCTTCTCCTTCCTTCTCCTTCTTCCTTCTCCTTCCTTCTTCTCCTTCCTTCTTCTTCTTCCTTCATCTTCCTTCTTCTTCTTCCTTCTTCATCTTCCTTCTTCTTCCTTCTTCATCTTCCTTCCTCTTCTTCCTTCTTCGTCTTTCCTTCTTCGTCTTCCTTCTTCGTCTTCCTTCTTCTTCTTCCTTCTTCTTCTTCCTTCTTCGTCTTCCTTCTTCGTCTTCCTTCTTCGTCTTCCTTGTTCGTCTTCCTTCTTCGTCTTCCTTGTTCGTCTTCCTTGTTCGTCTTCCTTGTTCGTCTTCCTTGTTCGTCTTCCTTGTTCGTCTTCCTTGTTCGTCTTCCTTGTTCGCTTCCTTGTTCGTCGTCTTCTTCTTCTTCTTCTTTGCCTTTTCCTTTGATTTAATGAAGTTACTTTTACAAGTGACCTCTGGTCATCCATACAAATTCTTCTTCTTCTTCTTCTTCTTCTTCTTCTTCTTCTTCTTCTTCTTCTTCTTCTTCTTCTTCTTCTTCTTCTTCTTCTTGTTCTTGGTCGTGGTCGTCGTTGCCGTCGTCGTCTTCGTCTTCTTCTTCTTCTTCTTCTTCTTCTTCTTCTTCTTCTTCTTCTTCTTCTTCTTCTTCTTCTTCTTCTTCTTCTTCTTCTTCTCTTCTTCTTCTTCTCTTCTTCTATTTAGAATAACGTTTTATTCAAGGGAGGATAGTCTTTCTAATGCACTAGTACGTTGAAGGACACCACCTCGGTACTTTTCGCAGTGGTAAGTTTTAGTTGTGAAGGATTATTATGATATCGATGGATATATGTGCGTGTGCTGGTTATGTTTATTTGTTAGTAGATATGCTTTAAGTTGTTTTTTTGAAAGAAGAGATATTTGTTGTCCTGAATGGTCTGTGTAGGATACTCCATAGCCTAACAGTCTCTTTTGGTGAGCTTTTGTCCTCGTGGCTGCTACTTGTCTACTGCTTTTTGTTGTTTTTCTTCTTTCCTTCTTCCTTTATTTACACCTTTCTTTCAATTAGTTTTATTTTTCGTATAAGATGGGTGCTCGTGCGTGTACCTGTTGTTGTGGATGGTGTGCAGGAAAAACTTCTTCCTCTTTTTCGACTGTACCGGACAATCCATCAAGAACCTGCCCGAGGATCCCCCGTGCCAAAACAAATGAAACATGGAAAACGGTTGGGAAACGGTTCCACATCCAAAAGAAAAAGCTCACCAATTCTTGAGGAATATTTCACAAGAATTTTTGGTGGACAACAATTTTTCGCAAAAAACGTCAAACGAAAGTTTTGTTGTCAGGTGGGGCAGTGCAAGTTCCGGGAAAGTCGACCACTGTTGTTGTGGGCCGAAAGGAACAATATCAGGAAGAGAAAAGGATGTTGAAACTGTGCTACGTTCCAGCAAGATGTCCTTCGCATACTGAATTGCGCACAGTGCATACATTACATGGCATCTCTGTGCAACCAAGTCGAATTCTTTTATGTTGCTTGTTCTCTGTTTCGAAAAGATTGTGGTAGTTTCGTATTGTTGACAGTAGTGGTTGTTTGGATATTTTGCAAACCCACAATAGATTTTGAGGTTTGAAGAAAATCGGGGTTGTATTATCGAATTTCGTATGTGTGAATCTTCCATGTGACTTTGTAATCATTTCCTGATGATTGTGAAACCCTTGCATCTTCTCTGGCACCTAAAACACGCGCCCATCTTTTTGATTTGTTATTGCAGGTGACATTTGCTGTACATTCGCACCAAACCTTGGCACTAGGAACAATTCCCACATTCCCGTTAGCTGGTCAGGGAAAAGATAAAAGCGTCATGCCGAAAGTACAAGACGCGTTGGGTTACCTCAAGAAGGTGGAGACCCGCTTTGCGGATCAACCAGCGGTGTACAACAAGTTCCTCGACATCATGAAGGACTTCAAATCACAAGCGTATGTAATAGCTCACTGGCATGAGTGCGTACCAACTTGTGTTGAACTTTTTGCACCTTCTGTACCTTTTTGCTGTTCTGCACCTTCCTGTACCTTTTTGCTGTTGTCCTACTGTGTACGTTGAGTTTGTTGGTACTTATTTGCAGTAAACAAACTGGCCACGTTACCTTATTTAAACCAACACGCTGTGTTGCATGCGTGTTGTACAGGATCGACACAGAGGGTGTCATGAAGCGTGTGAAAGACTTGTTTCATGGAAACAGACATCTGATCCTAGGCTTCAACCAGTTTCTTCCGCCAGGGTCCTTGCCTTGTGCATCCTATTTTATTGTTGCCTTGCGAAACACTATGTGAGAATGTACAAATGTTGGCGTGTCTATCTACAGGAGTGACTGTCATTGGTGGAACAGGGAGAAGGGGGGGAGTGCGTGGGCGGTCACACCACACGATGGCAGTACCTATTTGCTTTTCGTGTGCAGGTATAAGATGGAGTGCTTGTCCCCCTCTGAAATGCGGAGGTATAAGGTCGAACACGATCAGCCCGAGCCGCAGCAGCCACAAGTGCAGCAGCCACAACAACAGCAGCAGCAACAAGTACCACAACAGCAGGTGCA
>WBZZ01003906.1:192500-195000 GCA_019918135.1 Paulinella micropora
TCGCGGTGGAGTTGAAGAACTCGTGGCGGAAAGTGGGTGAGCACAACTACTACCGGAGCTTGGATCACCGCAGCTTCTACTTCAAGCAGGAGGACAAGAAGCGTCGTACAGGCCGTACGTTGCTGGCTGAGCTCCGCGAAAGGCACAACCGTTTCTTTGGGAAGAGCAGCCAAAAGAATGTCAAGACGGAAGCAGAGCGCAAAGGCGAAAGCGGTGGAGACAGCAAGGAATTGTCCGCGTCCATTTCCTCCACCAACTTGCCTAGCACAAGCAACGGGGTTTCCAGCAAGGAGAAGAAAGATCAAGAGGAGCCTCTGCTTGGCTACTGCATGCGCTTTCCGTACAAAGACCAGGCGATCCATCACCAGATGTACCAGATTCTGCTTCGGGTGGTAAGCACAGCTCTGACAGACGGAGAGCAAAAGGGCTTCAACCACTTCTGGGTCGAGTTCATTCATCACTTCTTAGGAGTCTCTTCCTTCGACCCAACTGCAGCCATCGCGTCTACCTCCAACACAACTGCCCCTCCCTTCTCCACTTCCTCATCTTCGTCTTCACCGCCAGTTTCTTCTTCGGCTGCTGGTGCTTCCGTCACTGTCCAATCCTCCTCGTCTTCGTCTGCTGCTTCTTCTCCTCCTTCCTCCTCCTCTTCCTCCTCCTCTTCCTCTTCCTCCTCCTCGTCCTCCTCCTCCTCCTCCTCTTCCTCTTCCTCTACTTCTACTTCTACTTCTACTTCCACTTCTACTTCTACTTCTACTACTGCGACTACTACAAAAACTCTTACTGCTACATCTCCAACTACTACTGCTACTACGTCTATTACTACTTCTTCTACTACCTCTACTACTAGTACTTCAACTACTTCAACTACTACTACGACCACTACCACAACCACTTCTACTACCACTTCTACCACTACGAAAACAACTGCTACTACCACTAGTACCACAACAACGACCACCACCACCACTACTGCTACCACTGCTACAGCCACCTCCACTACCACGGGTCCTGTTGCTGCTGCTGATGCTGATACCGATGCTTCTTCAACCACTCCTCCTCCTTCGGAAACCGCCACAGCTGCTGACGAGGCCGGCGCGGCGCCGGCCAGTGCCACCGGCGCCTCAGAAACCACGTCCAAACTGCCCCTTGTGTCAACTGAGGCCGCCGGTGCCACCCCCATGTCCATGGATTTTGATTCTGCCGGCCCTGCGCGGGAAGAAGGCGAAGCAGCGGCAGCGGCAAACGCTGGTGCGGCCGGACTGGTGGTGCCACCTGCACCCGCACCTCACGTCACTGGCAAGCGCAAGGGCCCCAAGGCCAAGAAGGGCCCGTCGCACAAGAAAGGCAAAGGGTCAGGCCCGGCCAATAAGCGAAGGAAAGTGAGCGAAACGGTGGTGGAAGCGATGATGGAGCCTGCCGTCAGTTCGGGTGTCTTAGGCAAAGCGGGGTCTATGTCTCAACTCACCAACGCCGGGTCGGTGGCTTCTTCGCCCAAAGTGAGCTTCACGCCGTTCATGTTCGGCCCGAATGCGGACCAATCTGCTTTGCCAGCAGCTAAGCGCGCACGGCCGACCCGGCTCCTGGACCCGGACTCGTTCGGGCCGGCCATGGCGCTGGAGGAGTGGGCCGGCCTGGCAACCACCGCGCCGGCTGGGCTAGCCGCTGGTATACCTACCTACCTACCTACCTTGCATACATACATACATACATACATACATACATACATATATATATATATATAATATATATACATAGGTGTCTACAGCCAGACTGCTGCAGGTGCAGGTGTCATTGTACAGCCTGTGGGCGATCTACGTCGTCACCTGCGCCCGTCTCGCTACTTCCTCGGCACAACTGACTTCTACCTGCTGGCACGCGTGCACCGCTTCCTCTACGAACGTCTGCTCACGGCCAAGAAGCTGGCCTTTCTGCCACGCAAAGCGCCCAAAGTCACCGGCTCCAAACACAGCAAAATCCCACAAACCGGGGAGGAGCGCTACCAGGGTCCCGCATTACCATTGCCTATCGTGTCTCATATATTTCCTTTTATGTCCCATCTATATCGCCTTTCAAGCCCCATCTATTGCTTTCTATGTCCCATCTAAGGTATGTCTAAGTATTCCGCCCACCTACTTTCCGGCCACTTTGACTGTGGCCCCTCGTTTTTCACCGCAAAATGACTGTCTATGAAAGTTGGGACATGAGAAAAAAAGAAAAAATTCCTCAGCAAAAATCCCCCGCTTTTCGTGGGTGGCCGGAAGCTTTTTTTAAATAAAAAATTCAACACATGACCGCTTCTTGCGAACAATTTGTTTTTGGCCGAAATACTCAGCGAAAATCTCCCGCTTTTCGTGGGTGGCCGGAAGGTCTTTTTTTTTTGTTGAAATTTTTCAACAAATAACCGCTTCTTGGAAAAAAATTTGTTGGTGGCCGGAATACTTAGACATACCTGATTGCCTTTTATGTCCCGTCTATTGCCTCTCTCTCTCCCTCTCTC
>WBZZ01003907.1:0-5000 GCA_019918135.1 Paulinella micropora
TCAAGGGGAGTTAGATGACTTCAATGCTACTACTACCTTGTTTTGGAAGGTTCACACGAATGTCCATTACGTCAAAGAGATGAATGTCATTCCGCAGAAGTGGGAAAAGCGAACAAGCAGCGGTTTGTTCTCGCTTGCTGGCGGTAGGGTGGATCGTCTCGTTTACGCAATTGGTCTGGTGGACCCAAAATTGGCCCAATTGCTTCAACAGTTGCCGAAAGGTTACAATTATGCCAACCTTTTTGGGAAGGTCCGCTATGCGATTACACCAGTGGTTTATTGCTTTAGTCGCTTCGTAGAAATGACTAAGCAGGCGGTGACGGATGGCGTCGAGCTCACAAACCGGGATTTCCTTGAAGAGGCAGGCTCGAAATTTCCAATCCAAGGGGTCTCTTCTCTTGTTCTCGATTACATCGACGAGTTGATCTCAAACCAAGAGTTCCCAAATCCATATTCCAGAGGGGATTCGGAGAGCAACGCCGTGTTGGCCAAACTAGGTTTGGACACTGAAGCAATGAGCGACCGGATTCGCTTAGCTTTCCGCACCATTCTCGAAAAGACCAAGACTTTCTTCGAAACTTTCGACATGGTGCTGACAGATTATCGTCAGGTTCCAATCTCAGTAGCTCCCGAAGAAGAAAAGGAGATCGACGGAGCCAAGTTCATCGAACTGGCAATCGCTAAGATGGATGAGTTACAAGCAAGCATTGCTCTGCTCGAAGAGAAAAAGTCAGTCAAAGACACGATGACTGCACCGATCTCGGAACAGCTGGGTCGCAAACAAACCAAAGATAACGATAGCGATAACTCGTCTGAGTCTGCGTCGACGTCGGAGCCAGAGTCGGAGACATCTGTGACTGCATCTTCTACTCCGAACAAAACAGGAGTTGGAAAGAAACGAAAATCAACAGCAGAGCTGTCTCCGCCACAATCAGCGAAAAAAGCTAAGGCAGGTAGCACGACTCCAACTACTTTCACATCCTCACCATCTGAAGCGGCAAAATCCAGAGCCGCGGCAAAGAAAAACACTTAGGGAGACGGGGGAGACTTGATGCAGTGCGTTACTAGACTTTATGTACTGTGCAGGCGAGTGCGAAGAATCTACCCAAGACTTGCCTACCCCTCTCAAGAAGACCTTAACTCCAGTACAAGCACTAGTGGAAAAAATGACAAACGATGTAGCGATAGCGTTTGCACCTCTAGCAAATCTCTGGTAAATATCCTTTTTACAAAAGCAAATTTCTACTGTATTAAATCAAATCGCTGGCAACGACTTCGCACGGCAGAATAGTATGGAAAGTATTCCGGTTGTCTATGATGGTACAACACTTTCTGATAATGGCATCCATACCGGTGATGGATTCGAAATGGATAAAAGCTAAGCTGACGATGACTAATTCTATTCCGAACGTTGACAGCTTACATGCTTTCGATTTTCTTGATCAACCGGGTAATAATCATGGAGCAAACGTTTCGGTTGTCTACTACATTTACTCACCACTGACAAGTTTAGATTACGTGGGTGAGACGTCAAACTTCTTGTCTAGAATGAAACAGGAATTCAGACAAATGCGAGCATGGAAACATTCTAAATCCAGCTCTCACTCAGACCAGCAACTGTCAAGAATGGCCGGTCACAGGACATAGCAAGTATGGTGTTTTTAACTGAAAAATGCTGTTTGCATGATGCACTCTGCACTCATTTTTACACAAGTGCACAAATGAATTCACATGTTATGTTGAGTAATCATGCCTAAGGGTTTTTGCGGAGAAGTACGGTACAAAAAAAAAAACTAGGAAAACATAGGTCGAAAATTAGTTTGTCAAAATTCAGAACATACTCTGGAACACAGCAAGACCTTTAATATACTGAAAAACTAAACCGTCTGCAACCTATTCCCAATAAAAACATTGAATTTTGTGCAAACAGCACCTCAAAATCTTGAATATTGAATAAGTTTACCTGCTTTGAAGTTCATGGGCGCTCTAACGACCAGGAGAACTTACATATGTGAAACAAAGTCTGGGCTTTTCTCATTTTTCCTTTGAGATCTGAAAGCTTATTGAGATTGAAGTTTGGCACGTATTTTGTGACTTGCATAACGAGAAAGGTGAAGGCTTTGGCCGCGTATTTGAGTGTCTTTCGACTTTGTGAGCAAGACTGAATACAAATTAATCGTGTTTTGTTTTCCGGATCTTTGTCCTTTGGAGATGTCATAACTTTGTTGACCTCCCTTTTCTTATTCAACGGAGCAAAGCGACCGAGATTTCTTTTATTGTATTCGTGTCTGTACTTGCGTAAAATCTGTTGTTCTGTCATGCTGACTGCTTTGAAACACGGGGATTCTACCACTTCTTGTTTCAACCTTTGCCATAGCATAACAGGGCATTCTACCCACAACTGGTTTTTGTTTTTGTCGAGGTCCTTTACAACCAGTTTGTTCTTTTCGATGTAATTTTTTGCTGATTGTAAAGTATTCCAACTTATTCTTTGGTTTTTGATTGCAGTATGCTTTCCGAAATTTTCTGGTTTTTGTCCCATAAATTTTGCAAATTTCGTTAAATGATATTGCCTGCCGCTTTTGTTGTTCCCATGGGTTGCAGTATAGTGAACAATGCATGTTTTTCTGTCTGAATCTGTGCATCTTGTTGCTGATTTATGTCAGTCAATGTGGAACGGTCGGTCCGACCATCAGCCTGACTTGGCCTTTTACCAAAAATGATGTCACGGATTTGGGCAACATACTTTTTGACACCGATCCAGAATTCTTTTTGCGCATTGTCACAGTCGAGAGAGGGAATTGCGGATGCATGTAGTCTACCTACTATTCCCATCTCTCCTTCCATGTCTTTAAGTCTCGAACTGAAATGCTTTCCATTTTTGCAAAGTGGGGAGCATTTAGGTTGTTCGAAAAACTGAAAGTCAAAACCGTCAATCCACATGTGAATGTTTACCAAAGTCTTCGCAATAGATGGTGAGTTTTTTTGTATTATCTTTGCAAGTGATAGTACAGACATCCGTGTTTGTTGTGGCATGGTGACGTGTTGCAGAATGATTGCTGGTATTGCTTTGAGCTCCTTTCTATGAACAGCATTTTCATAGTATAGTTAGAGCTCTTGAGGATCTCTGGGTAACGTAGAAGTCGAGATCTGACAATAGACGCAATTCGTTCTTTGATTTTCCAGTGAGACATTTGTTGAGTCTGTGCCCATACGTGTATTGCCTGCTGTCTGGTTGCTTTCTTCATATCACGTTCCCATGCTTTTGGATGATACCATAGCTTTTCGACATTGACTGCCTTGTCAAGAACTGCTCCTCTTGAGTCGATTCGCAAGGCCAATGGTTGTCTATTTATTAATAATACCTCTTTGGCTAGAGAGGAGGATAAGCGACAATATGCCCCAGTCCAAGTTAGAGACGAGTGTGACTGTCGTTGTGTTTGTTTTGCTCGTTCATTTGGCTCATATAGTTTTGTGTTGCGGTACACCCTGTTCATATAGTCAGAATCTGTTTTATCTCCTCCTTTTCCATATCTTGTCACCATGATCCTGTCATTATTGTCATAGTGGTCAAGACGGGAGGTCAAAGAGGGAGAAAATTGTTGAGTGATACCGTTACACCCCACCCATAAAGTTAGATTGGCAATACGATTGTGCAATCCATTGAGCATCCAGCATAACTTTGAGCAACATTGAGCAGCCTTGCGCCCGCACACACATGGTTTTGCTTTTCTGCGTTCTCGTATTAGGAGAGACTGCGAAGTGTGTGGCTTGTATGTCTTGTTTGCTTTGAAGTGTTGCATGTAAACTGGTCGTTTTTTATTCATTTTTGGCGTTAGCCATTGAATGAAGGACTTTTCTGTTTGCACTCGAATTGACTTTGAATGGAGCTTCTCACCTTTTGTTGTGTAAGGTAGTTTGCCCAGGTTCAATATGGGTATTGAAATAAAATGTTCATAGCCAAACTTTGCGGTCGAAAATAAGGGTGAAAAATAGTTAGCTACCCCTTTTTTCTTAAACAAACACTTGTGTCATGATTGTTTTGCTTGAAACGATGTGGTTTGAACATTTACCTGCTTTGAAGTACTTGACCTCCGACATGATTTTGGTGGCGCCGGCCCGTGAATTTCTGTGGCAATATTTGACAAGACCATGCTAGTTCCCGGAGAGGAAACCAGAAAAATTTCCAAAAAATATTTGAACAGACAGGCCTATCGACATACGTAGCCTTTGAACTGAAGCGCACTAATTTTTTTTATTTGACGGTTTTTGCGGGGTCGAAATTGGTAAAGGTCATGGCTAAAGAGGGTTTTGTGTGTTTTTTTTTGTGTGTTTCTCATGCATACTTTCACGTCCCGTGGCCTTGCACAGTCTTTCCAAACGTTGTGCCCATGCTGTCTGCAAAATGGTGTGTTGTAAACTTATCTATAGCATGTGTTCTTCTTTCTTCCCTGAAGCCCTTTTTTGCACTTGTCTTGTATCACTCCTATATGTGTTGTGTGTGCTTTTCTGGGAATGTAATGTGCTGAATCTATTCACAATCACATGGTCTTTGTTTTGCATATGTTCGACTACTGCTCCTTTCTTTGTAACCCTGCTGTTGGTGATCTGTTCTGGGCTGCAGACAGGCTAAAAAAATCAAGGGTGAAATCTTTAGAGATTTTCAATTTTTTTGTGCACTTTCTGTACAAAATGCTTTCATTAAATAGTTTCTTTGATTTCCTTCACTTTCTGTACTTGTGCCGGTCTTGTATTTAAATCAAAAAATTTCTGAGTGAGGGCCTTATGTTCTATTTTTGCTGATTTTGGCCGGTTTGTTTGCAGGCTTAAGGTTACCTTTTTGTAAAAAAACTTTGTAAATTTAATTACAAGCATACATAGAAAGATATTACATAAAAATTTATTGAAGAGCATACAGGGAACATATGAAAACTGACTCTGATTTTTGGTCATCACAAGCACCATTTTTTTAGGTGGCAAGGTGGCCAGTTTTTTCCGGT
>WBZZ01003907.1:15000-17500 GCA_019918135.1 Paulinella micropora
ACTACTACTACTACTACTACTACTACTACTACTACTACTACTACTACTACTACTACTACTACTACTACTACGACGACGACGACGACGACGACGACGACGACAACTACTACTACTACTACTACTACTACTACTACTACTACTACTACTACTACTACTACTACTACTACTACTACTACTACTACTACTACTACTACTTACTTACTTACTTACTTACTTACTTACTACCACTACTACTACTACTACTACTACTACTACTACTACTACTACTACTACTACTACTACTGCTACTACTACTGGTACTACTACTGCTACTACTGCTACTACTACTGCTGCTGCTACTACTACTACTACCACTACTACTACTACTACTACTACTACTACTACTACTACTACTACTACTACTACTACTACTACAACAACAACAACAACAACAACAACAACAACAACAACAACAACAACGGCCAGCATACCGCTCATCATGGCTGGGTTGAATGCTAGTTTGCCGGCCAGAGCGCTGATTTTGCCTCCGCGTGCGCCGCTCTTGGCCCCTCCGCCGCCGCCGCCGCCGCCGCTGCTGCCGCCGCCGCCGCCGCTGCCGCCGCCGCCGCCGCCGCCCTGCTCGCCACCGCCGCCAAGCTTGATCGGGCTGCACAGGCAGGCAGCAAGGTCATATGACATAGATTGATAGAGAGGTGGGTAGGTGGGTCACGTAGGTAGGTAGGTAGGTAGGTAGGTAGGTACTAGCTAGGTAAGTAGGTAGGTAGGTAAGTAGGTAGGTAGGTAGGTAGGTAGAAAGAAGGAAGGAAAGAAAGAAAGGAAGAAAGATAGATGAAATATCGACTAATGTCAGAAAAAAGGAGCTTCTGATTTCGTCAACCAGGAAGTCTATGGGTAAAGTATTAACCCGATGCCCAGCTAAGCCGTGATGTTTGCACGGAAGGGACTGATACAGGCAATACCAAAGCTTCCTAGTACCAGGCGGGGCCAGGGCTCGTTCCATAAAGCGCCCCTTGCAGAACGAGCTCCCACCTCCATTACAGAGGGCCCAGTAAGCAGATGGAGTTTCGAGACTGTTCGACAGTCTAGTATAAACCGACAGAGCACTGTGGGTTTTATTCCGGGCTCAACAAGCGAGAAAGGGCACCCTGAGGGAACAGGATTGTGCTTCCCGTCGCTATTTCGGCATATGACTTATAGGCGTATGGCTAGGCACACATAAGGCACCCCACCACGGGCCCAGCACACCCACACCATCCCCTAATTCTCTGTCTGTCGACAGATGGCACCCATTTCAAAAAATCAAGCCCAAGAGAGGGTCAGTGACACCTCAAGTGGCCTTGGTTCATTCCGTAGAGTAAGTGATAAGATCAACTGATGAAATATCGACTAATGTCAGAAAAAAGGAGCTTCTGATTTCGTCAACCAGGAAGTCTGTGGGTAAAGTATTAACCCGATGCCCAGCTAAGCCGTGATGTTTGCACGGAAGGGACTGATACAGGCAATACCAAAGCTTCCTAGTACCAGGCGGGGCCAGGGCTCGTTCCATAAAGCGCCCCTTGCAGAACGAGCTCCCACCTCCATTACAGAGGGCCCAGTAAGCAGATGGAGTTTCGAGACTGTTCGACAGTCTAGTATAAACCGACAGAGCACTGTGGGTTTTATTCCGGGCTCAACAAGCGAGAAAGGGCACCCTGAGGGAACAGGATTGTGCTTCCCGTCGCTATTTCGGCATATGACTTATAGGCGTATGGCTAGGCACACATAAGGCACCCCACCACGGGCCCAGCACACCCACACCATCCCCTAATTCTCTGTCTATAGATAGATAGATAGATAGATAGATAGATAGATAGATAGATAGATAGATAGATAGATAGATAGATAGATAGATAGATAGATAGATAGATAGATAGATAAATAGATAGATAGATAGATAGACGGACCTGTGTTTATTGGCGTTGTCTGCTGTGCCGGCTTCGTCTCGCGCTGGGCTCTTGGCCGCCTCCGCCTGCCCTTGGCTGGCCTTGGCCGCCTCCGCCTGTGCAGCCTCCGTCTGGTTCTCCTAACACAACACAACACAGCACATGCCTACATACCCACAATACATACATACATACATACATACATACATACATACAATAACACAACATAACATAACATAACATAACATAACATAATATTGCATGCATTTCATTGCCTTGGATTGTATTGCATTGTATTGCATTGCATGGCATTGCATTGCATTGTACATTGCATTGCACATTGCATGGCACATTGCATTGCACATTGCACTGCATTGCCTTGCATTGCCTTGCATTGCCTTGCATTTCATTACATTACATTACATTACATTACATTAGATGACATGACATTACATTAGATGACATGACATGACATGACATGACATGAAATGGCATGAAATGGCATGGCATGGCATGGCATGACATGACATGACATGACATGACATTACATGTCATGACATTACATGACATTACATTAC
>WBZZ01003907.1:22500-27500 GCA_019918135.1 Paulinella micropora
GGGAATTTCCAGTTTTTCCATGTGTTCTCTCTCTCTCTCTCTCTCTCTCTCTCTCTCTCTCTCTCTCTCTCTCTCTCTTTTCAGAAGGCCGAGCTAGCTGGTTGTATTGCAAGTGCACGCTGCAGGCCAGGTGTGCGATTGCTAGGTTACCCCGAACAGGCTGCTGGAGGCGGCGGCTGGCTTGCTGCTGGTGCTGGCGGGAGTTTTGCTGCCGCCGGTGGCCGCGCCCCGCGACGGAGCAAAGAGGTCGTCTCCGTCCTGCAGATGGATAGATGGATAGATGGATAGATGGATAGATAGATAGATAGATAGATAGATAGATAGATAGATAGATAAGATAGATAGATAATTAGATAAGATAGATAGATAATTAGATTAGATAGATAATTAGATTAGATAGATAGATAATTAGATTAGATAGATAGATAATTAGATTAGATAGATAGATAATTAGATTATAGATAATTAGATTAGATAGATAGATAATTAGATTAGATAGATAGATTAGATAGATAGATAGATAGATAGATTAGATAGATAGATAGATAGATTAGATAGATTAGATAGATAGATAGATAGATAGATAGACAGATAGATAGCTAAGCTAAGCTATAAGTTAAAGCTAAAGCTAAAAGCTACAGCCAAAAGCTACAGCCAAAAGCTGCAGCTGTAAAGCTGCAGCTGTAAAGCTGCAGCTGTAAAGCTGCAGCTGTACTAAAGCTGCAGCTGTACTAAAGCTGCAGCTGTACTAAAGCTGCAGCTGTACTAAAGCTGCAGCTGTACTAAAGCTGCAGCTGTACTAAAGCTGCAGCTGTACTAAAGCTGCAGCTGTACTAAAGCTGCAGCTGTACTAAAGCTGCAGCTGTACTAAAGCTGCAGCTGTACTAAAGCTGCAGCTGTACTAAAGCTGCAGCTGTACTAAAGCTGCAGCTGTACTAAAGCTGCAGCTGTACTAAAGCTGCAGCTGTACTAAAGCTGCAGCTGTACTAAAGCTGCAGCTGTACTAAAGCTGCAGCTGTACTAAAGCTGCAGCTGTACTAAAGCTGCAGCTGTACTAAAGCTGCAGCTGTACTAAAGCTGCAGCTGTACTAAAGCTGCAGCTGTACTAAAGCTGCAGCTGTACTAAAGCTGCAGCTGTACTAAAGCTGCAGCTGTACTAAAGCTGCAGCTGTACTAAAGCTGCAGCTGTACTAAAGCTGCAGCTGTACTAAAGCTGCAGCTGTACTAAAGCTGCAGCTGTACTAAAGCTGCAGCTGTACTAAAGCTGCAGCTGTACTAAAGCTGCAGCTGTACTAAAGCTGCAGCTGTACTAAAGCTGCAGCTGTACTAAAGCTGCAGCTGTACTAAAGCTGCAGCTGTACTAAAGCTGCAGCTGTACTAAAGCTGCAGCTGTACTAAAGCTGCAGCTGTAAAGCTGTGCAGCTGTAAAGCTGTGCAGCTGTAAAGCTGTGCAGCTGTAAAGCTGTGCAGCTGTAAAGCTGTGCAGCTGTAAAGCTGTGCAGCTGTAAAGCTGTGCAGCTGTAAAGCTGTGCAGCTGTAAAGCTGTGCAGCTGTGCAGCTGTGCAGCTGTGCAGCTGTAAAGCTGTGCAGCTGTAAAGCTGTGCAGCTGTAAAGCTGTGCAGCTGTAAAGCTGTAAAGCTGTACAGCTGCAAAGCTGTACAGCTGCAAAGCTGTACAGCTGCAAAGCTGTACAGCTGCAGCTGTCAAGCTGCAGCTGTCAGCTGCAGCTGTCAAGCTGCAGCTGTCAAGCTGCAGCTGTCAAGCTGCAGCTGTCAAGCTGCAGCTGTCAAGCTCAAGCTGTCAAGCTCAAGCTGTCAAGCTGAAGCTGTCAAGCTCAAGCTGTCAAGCTCAAGCTGTCAAGCTCAAGCTGTCAAGCTCAAGCTGTCAAGCTCAAGCTGTCAAGCTCAAGCTGTCAAGCTCAAGCTGTCAAGCTCAAGCTGTCAAGCTCAAGCTGTCAAGCTCAAGCTGTCAAGCTCAAGCTGTCAAGCTCAAGCTGTCAAGCTCAAGCTGTCAAGCTCAAGCTGTCAAGCTCAAGCTGTCAAGCTCAAGCTGTCAAGCTCAAGCTGTCAAGCTCAAGCTGTCAAGCTCAAGCTGTCAAGCTCAAGCTGTCAAGCTCAAGCTGTCAAGCTCAAGCTGTCAAGCTCAAGCTGTCAAGCTCAAGCTGTCAAGCTCAAGCTGTCAAGCTCAAGCTGTCAAGCTCAAGCTGTCAAGCTCAAGCTGTCAAGCTCAAGCTGTCAAGCTCAAGCTGTCAAGCTCAAGCTGTCAAGCTCAAGCTGTCAAGCTCAAGCTGTCAAGCTCAAGCTGTCAAGCTCAAGCTGTCAGCTCAAGCTGTCAGCTCAAGCTGTCAGCTCAAGCTGTCAGCTCAAGCTATCAGCTCAAGCTATCAGCTAAAGCTATCAGCTAAAGCTATCAGCTAAAGCTATCAGCTAAAGCTATAAGCTAAAGCTATAAGCTAAAGCTATAAGCTAAAGCTATAAGCTAAAGCTAAAAGCTAAAGCTAAAGGCTAAAGCTAAAGCTTAAAGCTAAAGCTAAAGCTAAAGCTAAAGGCTAAAAGCTAAAAGCTAAAGGCTAAAAGCTAAAAGCTAAAATCTCAAAGCTAAAAGCTAAAGCTAAAAGCTAAAGCTAAAAGCTAAAAGCTAAAAGCTAAAGCTAAAAGCTAAAGCTAAAAGCTAAAAACTAAAAGCGAAAGGCTAAAGGCTAAAGGCTAAAGCTAAGCTAAAGCTAAAGCTAAACTAAGCTAAAGCTAAACTAAGCTAAAGCTAAACTAAGCTAACTTAGCTTAGCTAACTTAGCTTAGCTTAGCTTAGCTTAGCTTAGCTTAGCTTAGCTTAGCTTAGATTAGATGAGATGAGATGAGATGAGATGAGATGAGATGAGATGAGATGAGATGAGATTAGATTAGATTAGATTAGATTAGATTAGATAGACAGATGAGATATCGACTAATGTCAGAAAAAAGGAGCTTCTGATTTCGTCAACCAAGGAAGTCTGTGGGTAAAGTATTAACCCGATGCCCAGATAAGCCGTGATGTTTGCACGGAAGGGACTGATACAGGCGATACCGAATCTCCCTAGTACCAGGCAGGGCCAGGGCTCGTTCCATAAGCGCCCCCTGCAGAACGAGCTCCCACCTCCATTATAGAGGACCCAGTAAGCAGATGGAGTTTCGAGACTGTTCGACAGTCTAGTATCAACCGACAGAGCACTGTGGAGATAAATAGATAGATAGATAGATAGATAGAGAGTAGATAGATATGTTTAATCTATGGGCGTGGCTTAGCTTGAAAAGCCATGGCCTCCTATACTACCCCCGGACAAGAACTTTCAGCACCGGCCAAGCTGCACACCAACCACTGTCTCGCTGTGGTTGGTGTCTGTGCCCAGTTCAAGCCGAAAGGTAGCCGAGCCCTTTTGAACTATACGGGACAACACTAGAACACTCCCCAGGAGCGCGTGCCCTAAGGAGATGATGCCATGAGCAAGTCGAAGTTTCAGGAGTTCACGCTCGTTGTGAGTTACCTTTCTACAACCCCGACTTCATCAACCCTTTGCATCACGCCCCGACTTCATCAGCCATGGTCAGGAGTTGGTTGCCTGTTTAGCCCTTGCGCTGCGCGCGATTAACGGCGGACACAAAATCGTCACTGTAGGAGATAGTTAGATCTGAACCCTAGGCTGAGTTGCCAGTGGCAGAGACCGTCTCCAGGGATAGTAGATAGATAGATAGATAGATAGATAGATAGATAGATAGATAGATAGATAGATAGATAGATAGATAGATAGATAGATAGATAGATACCTCGTCGTCGGCTGCGGCGCCGAACAGGCCACCCCCTGGACAGATAGATAGATAGATAGATAGATAGATAGATAGATAGATAGATAGATAGATAGATAGATACCTCGCCGCCGCCTGGACAGCAAGCAAACGGTACAACAAGCGACCAAACAAGCAACCAAAAAATCAAGCAACCAAGCAACCAATCAAGCAACCAAGCAACCAACCAAACAACCGATCAAGCAATCGATCAAGCGATCAAGCAATCAAGTATCCGATCCACCAAGCAATTAAGCAACCAATCAAGCAATGAAGCAATGAAGCAATGAAGCAATCAAGCAAGGAAACAATCAAGCAATTAAGCAATCAAGCAATCAATCAATCCATCCATCCATCCATCAATCAATCAATCAATCAATCAATCAATCAATCAAATCAATCAATCAATCAATCAATCAGTCAATCAGTCAATCAGTCAATCAATCAATCAATCAATCAATCAAATCAAGCAATCCATCAGCCGATCCAATCACTGGAGCGAACCTTTGCTGCCGCTGCTGCTGCTGCTGCTGCTGGCGGGGGCCCCGGCCGGGACGGCGGACGCTATATGTATATGTATATGAATTTGTATTTGTATATGTTATAATTTATATGTTATATGTTATATGTTATATGTTACATGCTATATGTTATATGTTATATGTTATATGTTATATGTTATATGTTATATGTTGTATGTTGTATGTTATATGTTATATGTTACATTTGCCCGGCGTGCTAACGGACGCGAACAAGTCGTCGTCCTCCTGCACACACCCAACATCACATCACATACAGCACATACAGCACATACAGCACATACATCACATACATCACATACATCACATACATCACATACATATATACCATGCATACCATGCATACCATGCATGCCATACATACCATACATACCATGCATACCATACATACCATGCATATCATACATACCATACATACATACATACCATACATACCACATACATACCACATACATCCCATACATCCCATACATTCCATACATTACATACATTACATACATTACAAACATTACATACATAAATACATGAATAGATTACATATATACATACATACATACGTACATACATACATACATACATACATAACATACATACATACATACATACATACATACATACATAACATACATACATACATAACATA
>WBZZ01003907.1:45000-97500 GCA_019918135.1 Paulinella micropora
GAGAGAGAGAGAGAGAGAGAGAGAGAGAGAGAGAGAGAGGGGGAGAGAGAGAGAGAGAGAGAGATAGAGAGAGAGAGAGGGAGGGAGGGGAGGAGGGAGGGAGGAGGAGGGAGGGAGAGAGAGAGACAGAGAGTGTGTGAGAGAGAGAGTGATTGTGTGTGTGAGAGAGAGAGAGAGAAGTGAGTGAGTGAGAGAGAGAGAGTGAGAGAGAGTGAGAGAGAGTGAGAGAGAGTGAGTGAGTGAGTGAGTGAGTGAGTGAGTGTGAGTGAGTGAGTGTGAGTGAGTGAGTGTGAGTGAGTGATATATATATATATATATGTATATATATATTATTAAATATATATATATATATATATATATATATATAATATATATATATATATATATATATATATATTGAGAGAGAGAGACAGACAGAGACAGAGAGAGAGATATTATATACATCTATATATATATATATAGAGAGAGAGAGAGACTGAGACTGAGACTGAGACTGAGACTGGGACTGAGACTGGGACTGAGACTGGGACTGGACTGAGTGAATGCACCACTGGCTAGATTTCTATTCTCGTGTCAAGAAAAGGTTTTTTGGCTGAATACTTTAAGGGAGCCCTTCAGTGAGAAACTGAATTTCTAAATGACTTACCAGGCGATCTGAGCCGAGGCTCCATGACTTAATCTCTCCTTTGATCCTTTCCATCTCTCAATGTCAAAGGGAGAGCGCCAAGGTGCTGCTCGAAGCCCTGTCAAGGGCAACAAAATACAGGGAAAAGAAGCATGCAAGATAAAAAGAAGGCCTCAGGTAAGGATTTGTGTCCAATGTGCGATGTGCACACGAGGAAACGCGCACAGAAACATGTAATATGTTAGTCCCCTTAGCGGACTTGGCAGAAATAAAGAAAAATTTTAAAATTCAATTCGCTATCCCGGTGCACAGCGTGGTGCCATTTTTCAGGTGCCTGGACATTTTGCAGCTAGCGGCACCGCAGGCCAGTTCGGAATCAGTTGGCTGCTTCCTTTCCTTGCTCAATTTCCTTGCTCAATGCTGTACACAATGCTAAGGGTCCTTATGAAAATTTCTGGGTGGTGCGCGCTTGGCAATCAATAGAGGTTTCCTTCCTTGCTCAATGACTTTGGTAATCCATTGGGCAGACAGTACTATTGCTATCTCTGGGTTGCTTTAGTAAGGAGTTTGATCAACTCAAGTGTGGAAACCGAGCAGCCTCACCCTGCTCTTTGCAACTTTTGCATATGCGTGACGTCTAGACCTGTCTTCAATGGAGGCAGAAGAAAAGCCGAAAAAAGCGGCTTCCCAAAACAATTTCCACCCCAAGACCAAGCAGCACAAAATGCAGAAGGACATCAACAACAAACCCGAAAACATTGGCAAAACAGATCAACCCCAGACTTCCCATCGTCATTCTCAACACGCAGGGGACTCCTTTCGTATTGGACGAGGTCGGCGAAGGAGTCTGTCGGATATCAATTGTTACAACCAATCCCTCTGGGGTAGATCCCAGCAGGATGAGCCGCCTGCTGTCACCACCCCATTGAAACTGCATTACAAAGGTGACACACGAAGACTAAAAATGAAGTTCCAAACCATCAGTGAGGCCGTGCGGCTTGTGAAGAGCTGTTTTGGACGTTTGCCAGGGCAGTTTTCACTCTTGTACGAAGACGATGAAGGAGACATGGTAGTAGTAGCGCTTGACCAGGAATTACGAGATGCGTTTGAACTGGCCGAGCTGGAAAACAAGGTTTTAAAGTTGTACATATGTCTGAAAGGAGAACCTTACGACCGGAAAAAGAGAGATGCACAAGGAACTAAGAGGGAAGGGCAAGGCGCCAAGAGGGAAGGGCAAGGGGGCGCATCTTCCCAGGAGCACAGCAACAGCTCCAACAGCAGCACGCACAGCAGCCGCACCAACTCCTCTAACGGCCGCTCCTCACACACGCACTCGTCGGGCGCTTCCAACAGCGTCAATAGCTCCAGCGGCAGCACGCACAGCCGCTGGTCGCACATCCACTCGTCCTCGTTCGAAACGTCTGCCAGCTCAGGCGACGGCGCAGAGGTGAAGCGAGGACAGCGGATGCTGCAGAGAAAACAATGGAGAGAAAAGCGCGTGGACGAGGCCATGATCAAACAACACGCGCAGATAGCCGAGGTCGGGCAGTCGGCCCCGCCGCCCTCACCCGTGGGCAGCGAAGAGGTCTGTATGCAGATAGACGCAGATAGACATACAGACAGAAGACAGACAGACAGACAGACAGATAGATAGATAGATAGATAGATAGATAGGTAGATAGATGGATAGATAGATAGATAGGTAGATAGGTAGGTAGGTAGATCGATAAATAGATAGATAGATAGATAGATAGATAGATAGATAGATAGATAGATAGATAGATAGATAGAAGGTAGATAAATAGATAGATAGATAGAGAGGTAGATAAATAGATAGATAGATAGATAGATAGATGGATAGATAGATAGAGTATAGATAGATTGATAGATTGATAGATTGACAGATTGACAGATTGATAGATAGATAGATAGATAGATAGATAGTAGATAGATAGATAGATAGATAATCCATCTATCTATGCAATCACATGCGTGTGTCTTCACGTTTTGCTTGTATGCAAGCTTGATTTACAGCTGTGCAGCCAAGGCAAATTAGAGTGAGGCAGTTATGTTTTTGTTACCATGTACATTTCATATGCATAGACAAAAGTCTAACTACATACATACATATATACATACATACACCATACACGTGCATGCATACATGCATGCATGCATGCATACATTACATACATACATACATACATAAACAAGCTCAGACTGTTGCTCGACGAACTACCCCCTGGCATACATATACATATATATGCATGTACATGTACATGTATTTATTTTTGTTCATGGTATGTATGTATGTATGTATGTATGTATGTATGTATGTAATATATGTAATGTGTATGTATGTATGCATGTATGTATGTATGTATGTATGTATGTATGTATGTATGTAATGTATGTAATGTATGTAATGTATGTATGTATGTATGTATGTAATGTATGTAATGTAATGTATGTAATGTATGTATGTATCTATGTATGTATGTATGTATGTATGTATGCAATGTATGCAAGGTATGCAAGGTATGCAATGTATGCAATGTATGCAATGTATGTAATGTATGTAATATATGTGATGTATGTATGTATGTATGTATGTATGTATGTATGCAATATATGTAATGTATGTTATGTATGTTATGTATGTTATGTATGTATGTATGTATGTATGTATGTATGTTTGTATGTATGTATGTAAGTGCATATATATTCAGACACACATGCAGACGTGCATGCACACATACGTACAAGATACATACATACATACATACATACAACACATACACATACACATACACGTACACGTAATACACATACACATCACATACACGTACGACTGGTGTGACAGGGTGATAGTTCGCCTAGTAATAGTTCGGGCAGCAAGGCAGGGTCCGAACAGAGCTCCAACAATAGCATCATGGGTACATACATCAACAAAACATGCATACATGCATACATACATACATACACACATACATACATACATACATACATATATACATACATACAACACATACAAATACACATACACATACACGTACAAGTATACGTAATAAAAATACACATACACATGTAAAGACTGCACTTACTTACTAAACTTGCTTACCTGCTTACTTACCTGCTTACTTACCTGCTTACTTACCTGCTTACTTACTTACTTACTTGCTTGCTTGCTTACTTGCTTGCTTACTTACTTACTTACTTACTTACTTACTTACTTGCTTGTTTGCTTGCTTGCTTGCTTGCTTACTTGCTTACTTGCTTACTTTCTACTTACTTGTTTACTTACTTACTTGCAGGTGCGTCTGGAGACAGCTCCTCGGGGTCCAACTCCGACTGATACCCGTAATACATCTATCTATCTATCTATCTATCTATCTATCTATCTATCTATCTATCTATCTATCTGACTGTCTGTATCTATCTCTCTATCTCTCTATCTATCTATCTATATATCAATCTTTCATGTATCTGTCTGTCCATTTTATCTATGGGTTCTGCACATAATACATGAATAATGTATATGTGTTCGTATCTCTGTACCTCCGTTCACTGCATTTAGGTATGATTTCATTTGTTTAATGTATGAATGTATGTACGTATAAATCTACATTTGTTACGTCATGTAATCTCTGTGTATGTATGTATGTATGTTTGTATATATGTATGTAATGTATGTATGTATGTATGTATGTATGTATGTATGTATTCAATGTATGTATGTATGTATGTATGTATGTATGCATGGTATGGTATGGTATGGTATGGCATGCATGCATGCATGCAATTGGCTGAGAACGAAGCACTTGAAGTTATTGCTGATTGCACTCGAGAAGTAGGAACATCTTATCGTGCCTGTGCTCGCTTAGGTGTTCTCTTGCCTGTTCCCTGGATCGCTCTTCTCTCTCTCTCTCTCAGTAGCCGTGTCTCTCCTCCCCTATCCCTTATCCTATCCCAGCGCTCAAGGTCGTTGGAAAAATCTATCTTGTTTCATTCTAGTGTATTATTGTTTTTGTCCGACGCGCCGACCGCTTTTACAATGCACATCACTCGTCGTCGACCACAATGTACGCAAGCGCATGACGAGGCCGCACGGGGTGGCCTGTCCCGTTGCAGCGCCCGCTGACCTCCCTGCCGCCTTCACCTGCCACCTCGACCAGTGCCGCAGCTACCTAGCCCTTTCCAGCCCATCTCTCCATCTCCAACCTCCAGTCCTGCAGCGCACATTTCTCCATCTCTCACCTCTAATACTGTATTTACATATCTATCACCATATTACTCCTTTGTAGCCTATAGTCGCTGTCGTGGCATGACATATATCAGTCTCGACCCTAAACAGCGTGTTTGAATAATGTAAACCCTTCAACCCTGCAGCGATTCATACATAAAAATATTAATATTAATTTCTAATTTTACTCTCAACTGTAAGAAATTGCTGTCAGGTAAAGAAATAAGATCCAGAATAAGGATTCATATTTGAAGTTCAAAATAAACTTGCACTACGGTCACCCATAGTACTACAGTACTATTTCGAATTTAATAATTCGCACCCGAATAATTCGCATCGGATGTCAAGGCACGGTCGGAAGTCGAAACATGATTTCACATGTCAACAGTGCCAAATACGAATCATTATTAACCTTTAATTAACTTAATTTCAGTTCACTTAAGTGGACTGAATCCACTTAAGTGGATGGGATCGTGCAGAGGTTTACCACGGAGTGTTTAATAATGTTTTGAGACTAGATATAGTATAGTCGTGTTACGATAGTAGGATATTCAGTTAATAACAGATAACTGTTCTAACGATATGAAGACTGAGGAATACGTAAAATAGTGACTCCGTGAAATGATCTCCAGACGAAGGATAACCGGCAGACCGGAACGGTAAGTATTGCCATTAATGATATACCGGGTGGGCCGGCATAATCCCTTCTCCCCCCCCGAGCCGCGCGCTCACCAGTATGCGCGCGAGGAGTCGAACTGACGCCCCCGCTGACCAACCTCGGAATAGAATGCAAATACGAACCTGAGTGACGGTCGCCGCCGTACATATGTTTTTGAAGTTAAACCTCAACTTGAAAACAAAGTTAAGTGCGCTTTTAAATCGATTTTAATCGAATTATGTATTATTAAAGTTTGCATGATCCTTCATATGTAAGTTCTCCTGAGGGGGTGTGGTCGTTAGCATTGATAATAAACATAGATCCGTTGTACATTTCAAAACTATAAGTAAAATCATTGAATTTAATGAAAGAATCATTGAAAAATAGTAAAAACTGACTTCAAACCAATCAATTTCCCGTCGCCCACCACTTTTTCCCAACTAATTTGCCACCTGACCAGGAAAAACCGGCCACCCTGCCACCGGTTGCGTGTCATGATCAAGAATCAGAATCAGTTTTCATATGTTCCCTGCCAGTATGCTCTTCAATAAATTCTTATGTAATATCTTTCTATGCATGCTTATAAGTAAATGTACAAAGTTTTTTTACAAAAAGGTAACCTTAAGCCTGCAAACAAACCAGCAAAAATCAGCAAAAGTATGGCATAAGGTCCTCACTCAGAAATTTGTATATTTAAATACAAGGCCGGCACAAGTACAGAAATTGAAGGAAATCAAAGAGACTATTTAATAAAAGCATTTTGTACAGAAAGTGCAGAAAAAAATTGAAAATCTTTAAAGATCTCACCCTTGATTTTTTTAGCCTGTCTGGAGCGAAGGACAGATCACCAACAGCAGGGTTACAAAGAAAGGAGCAGTAGTTGAACATATACAAAACAAAGACCATGTGATTGTGAATAGATTCAGCACATTACGTCCCCAGAAAAGCACACACAACACATATAGGAGCGATACAAGACAGGTGCAAAAAATGGCTTCTGGCAAGAAAGAACAACACATGCTACAGATAAGTTTACAACACACCATTTTGCAGACAGCATGGGTACAACGTTTGGAAAGACTGTACAAGACCACGGGACGTGAAAGTATGCATGAGAAATACACAGAAAAAAAACACAAAACTCTCTCTAGACATGACTTTTACCAATCTCGACCCCGCAAAAACAGTCAAATAAAAAAATTAGTGCGGCCTTCACTTCAAAGGCTACGTATGTCGATACTGCGGCCTGTTTGTTCAAATATTTTTTGGAAACATTGAATTCTGTGCAAACAGCACTTCAAAATCTTGAATATTGAATGAGTTTACCTGCTGCGAAGTTGATGGGGGCTCTAATGACCACTAGAACCTACATATGTTTAAACTACTTTAATTAGCTTGAAAAAAATTTTAGTAGTTGCTGCAAGGGGCGCTTATGGAACGAGCCCTGGCCCCGCCTGGTACTAGGGAGATTTGGTATCGCCTGTATCAGTCCCTTCCGTGCAAACATCACTGCTTAGCTGGGCATCAGGTTAATACTTTACCCACAGACTTCCTTGGTTGACGAAATCAGAAGCTCCTTTTTTCTGACATTAGTCGATATCTCATCTATCTATCTATCTATCTATCTATCTATCGGACACAATCAGTCCAAGTTGTTGTTGAAAGACAGACAGACGTACATACATACATATATACACACAGTCATACATACATACATACATACATTACATTACATTACATATATACATACATACATTACATTACATTACATTACATTAATACATTACATTAATACATTACATTAATACATTACATTAATACATTACATTAATACATTACATTAATACATTACATTAATACATTACATTAATACATTACATCAATACATTACATTAATACATTACATTAATACATTACATTAATACATTACATTAATACATGACGACTTCAGCAAAGTTGTTTGTTCCGGGGTTTTGCGTATTTGCGTCACATTTATCCACAAATTGCCACATTCCCTCCGGGCCGTCTTCACAGAAGGGGCATTGATTTGTCCAAAACAAGTTTTTGAATTTTTTTTTTTTTTGAGATCAAATTAAAGTCGCCGGGTTTGTGTGCCTTTCAACTGTCTTGTGTTTTATTGTGTCTACTGTACTAAATTCAAATGTTTTTGTACATTCTGGCTTCCCACACCATATCATACGGTTCCCTACCAATTTTTTGTTTTGTGCTTGCAAAATTGCATGTATTTGCTTGTGTTACGTGCTTTTTTGGGAAATGCTTTCCACCATCTTATTTTTCTTCCCTTCTGTTGCCTACACATTATACCTTGCTGTGTTTTGTGTTCTCATATGTTCCTATACTGTGTTTATCCACTTTTGCATAGAAATTTGTGTGTGCATGTGCTTTTTTTCCCTATAACGGACACCATAAAGTTGCTGCCTCCTGTTGCTGTCCGCCATTTTGTTTTCGTCCCTTTTGTTGTCCCTACATGTTGTTTTATTGCAAATTTTTGTGTATTGTTGTTGTATGCATGTTGTGTGATTGAAAAATGCTTGTGTGCATGATGAAAGTTGGTGTGTCTGTTTTCGCTGTGAGAGGGGGTTGTGAAATGTCGTTATTATGTTTTTGTCTTGTTGCTGTTTGCCCTACTTGGCACTCTTGTGAAATACATGTATCCTATACCTGTTTTCTTTTGTTTTCTCTTAGCTTACATGTTGGCTGTCTTGAACATGCACAAAACGTGTGTTTTTATGTTTGTTTTCCTTGTCCTTGTCAGCTTTGTTTTCCTTATCTGTCTGTGCACTTTTTTTTTCTACAACTATTTTATGTGTTTGTGTCAAATACCTTTCCCCTTGCCTTGCTCTGTGTTCCTACATTGTATTTACATGTCCCCCAAGTAATCCCCCCCCTTCAATTCACATTTTCATTGATGTTTTCCGTTGCCACTCACGACATGTATGCTTGTATTTATCAATTTTTTTGTTTTTGTGTCTCTCTCCTTGTTCACATTCACCTATGTGCTATGTGTATTCTTTTTTGTTTTTCTGTTTGTTCTTGTTGTATATGATGTGTTCTTGGAATCTGATGATAAATTTTTATTTTCTTGAGGGTTTCTACATGCAAGCTGCGCTTCCTTTTGTCGACCCCCCCCCCCGTCTTTGGCCCTCCCCACTTCGCTGACCTTATGTCAGAGCGTCTCACTGACATAGTGGAGGGGTGGAATGTGGGGTGGCCTGCCGCAGTCCGTGGTGAAGAATACGCGGTCACCTTGTGCCGCGTGGTCTATGCTGCCTGGCCCCAGCACGTTGGGGTGGGGGGGGGGGGGGGGGGGGTCCCGCCCCCCCCTCCGCGCCGAACGTAGGGTGGTCTCCCCCCACAACGTGGCACCAGCCCCCCCAGACCTGGCATTAGGCCTAAAAGCAAATTTAGTAGCTACCAAGACGTATTTTTGCTCCCCCGGCAAACCCCAGTAGCCCTGGCACGTCGTGCCCTAGGCCAGCAAGTCCTATCCGCAATTACTCTCCGGCGGGGTGCGAAAAGCAATCTTGACTTTGAGGTCAGGTCCGATTTCGTCCATCCCCCCAGTACCGTCCGTGCCCTCTTTGAGGACACGGGCGCGATCATCGTGCATGACACGGTGAGTGACGAACCGTCACTGCCCTTTCGAGGTGTTATGGTGGTGGGGTTCCCGGACTTGCACAACATCGCGTCTGCAATCACCGGACAGCCACCTAGTGTAGAGATGGACGTGGGCGTCCTCACCGCGTACAAGTCAGAACTGCGGAAGGTGGCGACCATCCTGAAAGATAAAGACCACGTCGTCAAAAAAAGAAAAGGTACAGAGGCTGAGGAGGTCCCCCCCCCCCCCCCTTCAGAATCTTTTTTTTCATTCTTCTTCTTCTTCTTCTTCTTCTTCTTCTTCTTTTAGGAGCAACCCCAGAAGTTCTACTTGGTGGCTACTTTCCGTTGGGTGCGTCACTGGCGGGTGCTGGCCCTTCAACACTCCGTCATCAACGTACCACAAGGTGGTTATCTTTTTTTGGGTCGCCTCCTTCTCTCTCTCTCTCTCTCTCTCTCTCTCTCTCTTTCTTTCTCTCTCTCTCTCTCTTTCTCTCAACTGAGTCCGCTGAGAAATGGCCGGTTGGACCTGGAAAATGGCCGACCTAATCATCAGAAGTCGTCACCAGAGAAAATCAAAAATGACACCATAGTTCGATTATTCACATGTGTGGGCATCGATTGCGCCAGCAATCTTGTTGTTATACCTCGAATTCCCTTGTCAAATCACCACAAGACTGTCAGGAATTCAGGTCCTGGTTTTTATGCCTGGGTCGGCTGATTGCGACCTTGTTGGCATCAAAAACATGCGCTACAGCATCGATACAGCCTTGATAAATCATCTTTCTGATGTCCTCTACCCAACAGATTACATAAACACAAACAGTTGGTGGGACCTTGTGTCACGCAGATTCAAAATTTGAACAGTGGTGGCACCATCAAGGAATTTCAGTGGTGACGAAACCGCCTGACTGCGCGTCCGATTACACATATTCCACAGCTTTTAGCAAGTCAAACACATGGCATTGATGCTGTCCATCAGCTGCAAACATCAGCACACCAGTGCAGCAACTGTAACGGTCACACAGATTCAAATTTCAATCTAGGCCCCATACCACCACACCACACCAGGAACCACCAGACCTCCACCAACCTGCCCGCACCTGCCCGCAGTCCATACCACCAGCACACCCATTGTACTGCATGCCAACGCACGAAATCTAGCGAACACTGCACCTCTGCAACAGCTACCTACCACCCACACCTCGACCTAAGCTGCTGCACTCTCGCCAGCACCAGGCTGGTGTTCCCTGCACTTTACCTTTGGCTTGCGGGGTAAGAAACACCAGCAACCTCGTGTGTCGCAAACCGAAACGATTGCACTGACGCTGTCCATCAGTTGCAAACAGCAGCACACCAGTGCAGCAACTGTAACGGTCACACAGATTCAAATTTCAATCTAGGCCCCATACCACCACACCACACCAGGAACCACCAGACCTCCACCAACCTGCCCGCACCTGCCCGCAGTCCATACCACCAGCAAACACATTGTACTGCATGCCAACGCACGAAATCTAGCGAACACTGCACCTCTGCAACAGCTACCTACCACCCACACCTCGACCTAAGCTGTTGCACTCTCACCAGCACCAGGCTAAACTGGTGTTCCCTGCACTTTACCTTTGGCTTGCGGGGTAAGAAACACCAGCAACCTCGTGTGTCGCAAGCCAAAACGATTGCACTGACGCTGTTCATCAGCTGCAAACAGCAGCACACCAGTGCAGCAACTGTAACGGTCACACAGATTCAAATTTCAATCTAGGCCCCATACCAACACACCACACCAGGAACCACCAGACCTCCACCAACCTGCCCGCAGTCCATACCACCAGCAAACACATTGTACTGCATGCCAACGCACGAAATCTAGCGAACACTGCACCTCTGCAACAGCTACCTACAACCCACACCTCGACGTAAACTGTTGCACTCTCACCAGCACCAGGGCTGTTCCCTGCACTTTACCTTTGGCTTGCGGGGTAAGAAACACCAGCAACCTCGTGTGTCGCAAGCCAAACCCATGGCACTGATGCTGTCAATCAGCTGCAAACAGCAGCACACCAGTGCAGCAACTGTAACGGTCACACAGATTCAAATTTCAATCTAGGCCCCATGACGCGATGGTAAATAATAAGGCGCCAAAGGTCGTACGGTCGTACGACCACGCAAGTTTCGTAAATTTATTAATTAGTGCTACGATATTGTGTTAAAAGTTAATTTTAATCAATATTAATATCAACTTTTGCTCAAATCATTAATAAAACTTTACTTTAATGCGCTTCAGACCGGTCTGGACTTAGCAAAAAAATTGCTCCAGGCGCAATTTTTCTTTCTGAAAAATTAAAGGCAAATTTCTGCAAAATCATGCAACTAATGTCATGAAACTAATGATTTAGTATTTTATTCATTATTAGTAATTCCAAAGCATTACTTCAAGTGGTTGGAATAATTATTTTGTGAATTGGAATTGCTTTTTTTAGGGGGGTGGGGAGGGCAAAATAAAAAAAAAATATTCGTTTTTAGCTTCCAAAAGGCAGTTGTGTGATACTTCGTATGTCAGAAACATAAATATTGATAGGAATACTTAATGTAATTTTGTTTGTGTTCGGTTGACTATAGAGTACAGAATTTTGAAAAGTCAGAGTAGACCCTACTCCGACTTTTTTTGTGTGCAAATAATTACAAGTAAATATGAGAGGGGGGAAACATTAATGAAAAGATCACGCGCAGTATGCAAGAACAAATAACTAAATCCGGGTTCGACATATCTATTTTGAGCCAAACTAATGTGAATGTCAGTTTGGCTCAAAATCATTTTGCCAGAGACCGATCTACTGTGAGACATTTTGCCAGAGACCGATGCAAACGTCTTCATCATTCCAGCCATTTCGTCGTCCGACCCATCGCTGCTCAATTCACGTGTCATGGCTGGTGCTGCTGCTGGTGCTGCTGCTGCTGGTGGTGCTGCTGCTGGTGGTGCTGCTACTGTTTCTGCTGCTGCTTTCTTCCTGTCTTTTTATACGCGGCGTATGCTTGCGTAATGCGATTCTCTGGTTTTCTGTTGGCAAGGGTTTCAATCGTCAGTACACTGCGACAAAAGCATCGGTCGCCTGTGGAGCTGCTGCCTGTGGAGCTCCCGCTTGTGAAGCTCCTGGTATTGGTGGTGGTGCTGCTGGTGGTGGTAGTCCCTGTGTTGCTGCTGCTGGTACTGGTCCTGCTTGTGCTGCCGTTGGTTCTTGTGGTGGTACTGCTACTGGTGCTGCTGCTGCCGGTGCTGGTGCTTGTGGTTGTAGTGTTGCTGCTGGTACTGGTTCTGTTGGTGCTGTGACTAGTGCTACTGCTGGTGCTGCTGCTGCTGCTAGTGCTGCTGCTTGCGCTGCTGCTGGTGCACGTGCAGGTTCTGGGAGCTCCCTGCACCCGTATGACATAGGATACGCTGGTACTATAAGCATATAGCACAGAATGTAAGCCGTTACAGTTCTTACTACAACCGGAACATTCACCAAACCAGCAAGTGATATCGAAGGCGGTGTAGAAGGCAGCAGTTCTTGTTGAAGGAGTGAATGCTTGAAATATGGTGACCGTAACTTTGCAATAAATCGTCTAGCCTCCGATACCAAAGGGTTGCGCCGAGCTTCCTTACCAATGCACTCTTGCTGGTGATTTCTCCAATCTATTCGCTGGCAGTCATGACCTGTTCGCAAGGTTCAAGTACACTATACACTATGTTCGCGGCATGCTGCACCTGTCATGAAGCAGGCCTGCCGCCACCGGTCTTGTGTTGCCAGAATGTTTTTCCCCCTATTTGATTTGTACTTACCACGTTTCAAGTCCATACTGTCACATCTCTGGTTGGCGGTGGCTAAAAACGCTCGTGGCACTTCGCGGTGTCTGCAAGTTGCCGTGAAAAAAGTAAAAAGTGTCATTTTTTATTACCTTTCAAATTTTTTGCTATAAGTCCTTTTTTCACATCGGGGTAATACCCCTGACACGTTTGAATTAAAAAAAGTCGCGGTGGTAAAGCGTTCAAGGCGCAGCTTTTCAGCATCGCATCCGAGGGTGGCGCCGCGAAATGACATCACACAGCTCCAGCCTTGCCCTATGGCTTAAACCTTACCTGCACACAATCAGACTCGCGGCATTTCCTTGCCATCTCTTAAAAAATATTTCCTATCTTTGGTAACAGACACTTGTTTTATTTTCACTTGCCGCGCTCGGGTGAAGACAAGGTCCTAGATTTATACATGAACTTGTCGGATTGATCTTTTGAGCCATATACGACTCCGATGTCCATCCACTCATGTGATCCTTGAGAAACCTTTACAAGGTGCAAAGCTAGCAGCTTATAGGGTATATAAACATTTTACAATCATGAAGAGCACCTGTGTCCAGATTTGCAATGCCGCGACCACCGCGACCTTCGCGGCACAAACAGAACATGACTGAAAAGCGATATAGATGTAGCAATAAGAGAAGCATAATTCAAATTTAGGAAATGGGACTGCGTTTTGAACTAACGCGATAGTCTGCGGGCCCCTTGGACAAGCAGGGAAGCGATTTTGACCAGGCGGCGGCGGCCGCGGCGCCGCAGCATAAACTGCCGTGGCATGCAGGGGCGGATTGGCTCGCTGTCTCTCGCAGTTTCGACACACAATCTAATCTTCCAAATAAATTTTAACACAATATGGACTCGTGGACATGCAGTTTCACTTGCTGGAAGAGCTGCCAGAGAGCCTTGGTGGTCGCGGCAGCTCCGAAATCGTTGGCGGCGGCTGCGGCGCCGCCACATAAATATACTTTTGACTGCAAAATAATGCTCACAACTTATTGGAAGAATCCAATTCCTTTCTTTGCCCAAGGGAAAAGATTTCCAACAATAAACTTTGACATATGCGCAACTGACAATTATCAAAGCAGTGAAATTTACGTAAGAGTACACAATCGTGTAAAGCTACAAGCCACGCTGCCGGGCTACGCCGATGCGGCTCGGCTGAACTTAAACATGCGGCCACGAGTTCCAAACTTTAATGCGGGCCGGATCAGGAGCCCGTCAAGCAGAACCTAGCTAGGGCCTCATTCGGACTACTTGCGGCGGAGGCCGGCGAGCCAACGCGGCGGCCATTCCTCAAGGCCAAGGTTAGGGTTAGGGTTAGGGTTAGGGTTAGGGTTAGGGTTAGGGTTAGGTTTCAGCGCCCCGCCAGGCTGCCGGGTTACGCCGGGGCGGCTCGGCTCGCTATCTCTCGCCGTTCCGACCCAGAACGGTGTGTTTGGGCCGCCTCAGCCGTGTTGCCGGCATGCATGTTTGCGTTTCGGCAATTCAAATGGATAGTGCACAGGTGGCCAGCGGCGCCCATTTTTATATTTGTTTAAAGTTTTCATTATATTTCTTTTCCAGTGTTGTAATTTATCTAGTGTTAAAATCAGCCTTCGGTCATGTAGTATTAATGATTTATTATAATAAAACTCGCACACCGGGAGACTTCTAATGAGAATGGCCCGCCAGCCAGGTCTGAACAGGCAAGATGGACGGGGATACAAGGTGGTTGTCTAGTAGGGTGAGGCACCGCCTCAATATTTTAGTACAGAGACTTACCGGTACTGAAAAATAGCTATATTATCATTCTTGTGTGTACGATTTATCAACAACTTTACTGAAATATTTTTACAAAAGGATTCAAACGTGAAAAGCTAAGTTAGATCTCGCTCATTTTGTCTCTCCATTTCCCTTACACCTACCCCAATCCGTCCAAGGTATTGTACTAAGTCCCCCTCTTTGACATCAACTATTTTGTTTTCATCCTTTACTGCATCTGGCCATCCGTAGTCTACTATGACTAATGACCAAGCATGGTAGAACCTGTTTGCTTTTGCTTTTATGCTGATTGTGGGATACCGTCCCTCATCTTCAACATATAAAACACAGTTGCAATGAGATTTGTTTCTGGATGTCATGGCGCAATGCTCTCTCTGCATAGCAGGCAATGATGGGTCCGTTTGTACTCTCCAAGGAGTGTACAAATGGGACCCATTCTCCAGCCGCAATAAAGTCTGTTGCTCCCTCTGGCAAAGTTTGGTACCGCGCGTCCTACTTACACTACGTGCTTTACTGTATGTGTAATTTGATAGTGTCCTAGGAGGTCCTGCTGCAACATCTCTCGTGAATGCCATAACAAAACCAAACCTGTCCCATTTTATGATGGCTATCGTGTCTGTGTATGCAACGACACGCGGCACCGCAGGACATCATGCATTCCCACCCGAACCTGAATAGGTGAGCATGCTGCTCTGTCCGGCCCCCGTTTTGTAAACGTTGGCGAATCCCCCCCTCTGAGAATAGTTTGATGCAGGATCAGCGTACCATTGGGCCTGCAGCTGCCCGTTTGGATTTATGATTGACCCGGTACCCGGTGAAGACGTGGCCATACTGTTGGCCCTAGCAAAATAAACAACAGCGTGATGCATGACACAGCCGCGAGATAGATAGATAGATAGATAGATAGATAGATAGATAGATAGATAGATAGATAGATAGATAGATAGTACACCTGTACTTGTGGTGCTGGGCTCTGCATTAGGGTGAGCGCCTGCTGCACTTGAGTTTGACCAGTGGCAATCACCGACCTATATATGTATATGTATATGTATATGTATATGTATATGTATATGTATATGTATATGTATATGTATATGTATATGTATATGTATATGTATATGTATATGTATGTATATGTATATGTATATGTATATGTATATGTATATATATATATATATATATATATATTTGTATATGTGTATGTATGTACATATTTTTTGTATGTATGTATATAATCATTATACGTATGTATAATGTTGTATATTATTTATAATGGTACCCTGCGTCCGTGGGCCTGGGATCGCTAGCGCTTCGACGGGGGCTTCTCGTCTTCTCTACTGGCTCGTGAGTCGCTTCCTCCTCCTGACTACTCTGCTCGGTTTCGCCGCCACCACCAGTCTTTTTCGTTTTGTCCTACATACATTCACACATACGCACATACGGTTGTTACATACACACATACATGAATATACTGCATACACATACATGGAGAGAAAGGGTCGGCGCGGCTGAACGCTGCCTGCTGAACACAAACAGCCTAATGGTCTGCGCGCGCTTGCCTCCAGCCAGTCTTACTGGCGCATGGCAAGTAAGGTTGAAGGTCATGAGCAGGTCAACCGCGTCACATGCCCGCAGACTACTCACTCTGTCTACTCAAGAAGTCATAATAGACTTGCTTGTCCTTCTCTAGCAGGCGCAGCAAGTGTTGCTTGTCCTCCGGATTCCAGCCATGCCAGAAGCTGTATACCGCCACGCAGCGGTGCTTACTGTCGGCCTGCCATAGCTGGCCCAGTCTAAAATTGGCATTGCATGCAGTCCTCCAAGCACCTGCGGCCGTTTCTTATCTAGTTAGCGACAGCGCGCTTGCTCAGGCAGTCCCACTTGCTCTCTTGGTTGAGGTGGTAGTCTCCTATCTCGACACCAAACACTTCTGCAAAGCCCATGACACCCGCGATGTTCACTGCACGCCCTTCTCCTGCACCCGCATCCACGAAGGTTAGCTTGCTCTTTTCTCCCTGAAGGAAGTAGTCAATCAGCGCGTAACACTTCGGGCGTGCGGTGCCCTGCATCCCTGCATCGGCGCAGATTCGGCTGTGGAAATGTGTAAAAGACCCAGTCAATGTCGTCTCTGGCACCCCGGCACTGCAGATTGGTGATGCATGCCCGTCACCCAGATGACCGCCCCGCGCCAGCCGGAACCAGCATAGCCACTCATGGACTGGGTCTCCATGTGTAGCGCAAAAGTCAGGCAACCGCAGTAGGTGCGGGTTAGCAGCTCGGCAATCGGGGGCACTAAACGTTCTCGTAGTTGCAGTTCGAACATATCCAGACGTCTAGATCGCATGTACTCCAGAATGCTTCTGAGCGGGGCGGGGGCTCGGGCCTCGCTGGCAGTAGCTGATACAAATCAAGATAGCGCACCCGCACCACAACGTTGACTAAGTTTTTTAATGTAAAAGACATTTTAAATATTTGAATGTGTGGTATATAGAATCGCTGACACCCTCAGCGCTCGCGGCGTTGAGGCTGCACATGTATATATATAAGAATAATCATATATGGAAATATACATATATGTATATATATGCGACAAACTTTTTTTATTGAAAGAAACTTTTTTTCAATGACATGAGACACAACACGCACATTATTAAAGCCTCACGTGCACTGTACCGTCTTCTCCTTGTCACTGTCCTTTAACTTGGCCTTGTCGCTGTTCTTTTTCTTGCGCACTGCCATCGCCACCCTTGTCGCTCTTGCAACTGCCATCGCCACTCTTGTCGCTCTTGCAACTGCCATCGCCACTCTTGTCGCTACTGCCACTGCCACCGCCGTCACCGCTGCTGCCGTCTTTGCTCCCAGCGCTGTCATCACTGTTTTCATCTTCGTTGGCTGATGACTGAATTTCATCGCTTTCACACTTCTGTGATCATGAAGGTTCCTCGCTCTTGTTCTTCTTCTTCCCTTTTTTTTTGTGCAGATTTTTTCCCTTTTTTTTCTCACTACATTGCATGCAAACACATACATAGTATTACATACATGCATGCATGCATATAATGTCATACATACTGTAAGTATTATCATGAATACATTCATACACTTCTTACATACAATGCAGACATGCATACATACACACATAACATACATACCGATAATTTGCATACATAAAATGTTACATACGCAAAAACCTTTCTGAAGCTTTTCGAGTTTGCGCTCCATCTTCGACAGCCGATCCTCCAGGCGCTCCATCTTCCACAGCCGATCCTCCAGGCGCTCCATCTTCGACAGCCGATCCTCCAGGCGCTCCATCTTCGACAGCCGATCCTCCAGTTCTGATATATATATATATACATATATATATATATATATATATATATATGTATATATATAATCATGATATATATATTTACATGTATATATATATGTATATATATATATATATATATATTTCACCAATCAACTTTTAATTACAGACCACTTGCCACCAGTAGGAATAAGTGGGAAGCGTAAAAGTTAAAAGCGGGGAAGTGGTAAAGCCTACCGTGGACTCATAGATAGAGTCAAAACGAAGGAATAAGACTTATATGGTGGTGCCACGGTAGTAGTGGCGGTGACAAGGACAAGCATGCCGACGACCAGGGTGCACGTGGCGGCGTGGTGGTGGCGGTGGTGGCGGTGGCAAGGACAAGCATGCCGACGACCAGGGCGGTGACCGGGAGGAGTTCAAACAGGGTGGCAGCGGCCGGAAGGACCAGGTCAGCGACCAATCGCTCATACACATACATCAGTTCTACGATGGGAGCTCACTGGAAGACAACGACTACTCTGATGAGGAAGCGGACGCGTTCGCGGTCGAGCTTCATGGCGACCTTGGCGGAAGTCAAGAAGGTAAGAAGCCTGCTTTTGAAGTTTAGTACACACATACACACATACATACGCACATAGTACTACATAGAGTAATACAAACATACATACAAACATACATGCAAACATAGTATTACATACAAACATACATACAAACATTCGTACAAATACACATGCAGATAAAGTCGCGTTCCGCGACGAGGTTGGTCTCGGCGAGCGTGGCGGCGGTCTCGGCGAGCGTGGCGGCGGTCTCGGCGAGCGTGGCGGCGGTCTCGGCGAGCGTGGCGGCGGTCGGGGGGGGGGGGGGGGGGGGGCCAGACGGGCGCCAACAATGGCGGTGGCGGCGGTGGGAAAGGCAACAACGGCGGCGGCAATAATAGGAGCGGTGGAGCAGGCGGGGGCGACGGGGAGAAGCCACCGAGTGGCTCAGGGCTAAAAAGCAGCCATTCATCAGACATACTTATCGCATACTCAGCTACATACCTGTGTAAACATACAATATTAGGAAATCGAATCATTTCGAATGCCGACATTTACCTGAAGAAGCTTCCTTCACCTTGGTTCGGTGTTGGCGCCAAGGTGGTGACCGATGGATTCCTTGGCGGCAACCTGTGTGTCCGCAATATGATCGAATGGGGAGCATTTGTGCAACCTTCAGATTATGGCCGCGCGCGTCAATCAAGACCATGGGCAGAGATAAGCTACGCCAACTTGAGTGCGACGGTGACCAAGGTACATATACATACATACACGCATACGCATACATACCAATACATATATCATTCTCTCTCTCTCTCTTTCTCTCTCTCTCTCTCTCTCTCTCTCTCTCTCTCTCTCTTCTCACTTTCTGAGGTAATACCTGGTAGCTGTCAACAAATTGGGCGATTTGTGCAGTACGTGCCACCAAGTGTTGCTATCACCTGGACCTCAGCGAAGAAGAAGCCAAACTTGCTGGTGTAGAAAGACAACTTTTGAGTATCCCCACTTTTGCACTGGTCGCTCCTCCTCCATCTCTCTCTCTCTCTCTCTCTCTCTCTCTCTCTCTCTCTCTCTCTGTTTCTCTCTCTCTCTCTCTCTCTTTCTCTCTCTCTCTCTCTCTCTCTTTCTCTCTCTTTTTCTCTCTTTCTCTCTTTTTCTCTCTCTTTCTCTTTCTCGCTCTCTATCTATCTATCTATCTATCTATCTATCTATCTATCTATCTATCTATCTATCTATCTATCTATCTATCAGGATTCAAAACCGTCTCCTAAGAAACCGTCTCCTAAGAAACCGTCTCCTAAGAAACAGTCTTCTAAGACTTCGTCTTCGTCTTCTTTGTCTTCTTCGTCTTCTTCGTCTTCTTCGTCTTCTTCGTCTTCTTCGTCTTCTTCTTCGTTTTCTTCTTCGTCTTCTTCGTCTTCTTCTTCGTCTTCTTCGTCTTCTTCGTCTTCTTCGTCTTCTTCTGCAAAAAGTTCGCTCGACACCACGACCGACAAAAATGCAAAAAAGAAGAAGAGGTAAGACTTCGTCTTCTAAGACTTCGTCTTCTTCGCCTTCTTCGTCGTCTTCTTCTTCTTCTTCTTCTTCTTCTTCTTCTTCTTCTTCTTCTTCTTCTTCTTCTTCTTCTTCTTCTTCTTCGTCTTCTTCTTCGTCTTCTTCTTCGTCTTCTTCATCTTCTTCATCTTCTTCTGCAGAAACGCCCGACACCGCGACCGAGAACAAGGCAAGAACGAAGAAGAGGTCAAGTACATGTACATTCAAGCATGCACACATACATGCGCACATACATAGTATTACACTGCCATGCACATAATATTGCATCAATCTAGGTCGAAGAGAAACGAACAAGAGGTCCAGCAGCCACCTGGAAGAAGTCAAGAAATGCAAAAGCCTGAGGAAGAAGGTAAGAACCGTATCTTTCACATTACATACATAGGCAGTCACATAGACAATATATGTACATCGATACGAACATACCAGGGGCCTAGTACTACATACAGAGTTTACATATATACTATTAGGTGGTGAAAGGGAGGGCCTTGCAATATCATTCAGCGCGGGTCTTGTAGATGACTGGCCGGAAACCAAGAGACTAGACGTACTCTCCTTGACCAACGAAATCCAAGTGGGTGAAGCGGACCTCGACGGCATATCCGTCTGGACCCGGTGCCTATCTCTTTCTCTCTTTCTCTCTCTCTTTCTCTCTCTCTCTCTTTCTCTTTCTCTCTCTTTCTCTTTCTCTCTAGATCTCTCTCTCTATCTATCTATCTATCTATCTATCTATCTTTTTTTTTTCTTTCTCTCTCGTTACCGGAGTATGTCGCGAATATGCCGCGACCGCCGCGAGAACTGAGAGTGTTGTTTACATTCCGTAACGCATATGCCGCGAGCGCCGCGAGCGTTATGTAATTTAGAAACGCATATGCCGCGAGCGCCGCGAGCGTTATGTAATTTAGTAATGCATATGCCGCGAGCGTTGAGAGTGTCGTCTATATGTAAATAATGTTATATATATTGCTCCTTTCCTCCCTGCCTGGCCTACCTCTCAACCCCCCCCCCCCCCCAGGCACCCTGCGCGGCGGCAAAAGCTTCTTTTGCAACTTACCTGTTGTTGTTTAGGGACGAGGGGAGGCACCTGCGTCGGATACACTGTGTAAAAAGCTTTATGGTGCAGGTCCTCAGAGAGTCTCTCTACACTGTGTAAAAAGCTGTATGGTGCAGGTCCTCTCTCTCTGTTGCATCCACACAGCTGATTAATCTCTCTCACACACACACATACAAAATTTTCACATATTGACTATACATACAAACATGTGTATACATAAATGAATTTATACAGGTAACAACGGCCTCGGGAAGCCAGGAGTGCGGCCTCGGCTCTAGGATATTTACGAGAGATGAGCAGGAGTTCCACGTGCGTGGGTTCTGCTGGATCTACAGGAAAGGATGGTAATACAATACACATACATACACAGTAACACTTAAAAACATATACTTTAATAATGCCTAAATATTCAATACTACATGCAACATTAGGTACTGGATTGTCTGCGCGAAGGATGGAACAGACCCCTTCATGCTGTCCGTCGATAAAATGGACCTGTCATCAAACAAAGCGATGCGCCAGGCAGACACGAGACGTTACAGGCAGCTAGTCAAGATCATGGAGGACATCATCAAAAAGGTCGACCTCTCTCTTTCAGATTTTCTCTCTTTCTCTCTCTCTCTCTCTCTCTCAGACTCTCTCTCTCTCTCTCTCTCTCTCTCTCTCTGTTGATGCCGCTGCCGCCGCTGTTGCTGTGCCGCCACCGCCATCATCCTTCATCACCACCTTGCCGCCACCGTTCTTCGTTACCGCCGCTACGCTTGCAGCCGCCGCTGCTGCCGCTGTTGCTGTGGCCGCCACCCGACCAGTGGCGGCGTCCACAGCAACAGCGACGGTAACGAAGGCGGTGGCGGCAAGGTGATGATGAAGGATGATGGCGGGGGCGGCAACGTAAACTATAGTTATCACACTTTTCCTGCCCCCTCTTCCTCTTAGGGCAGATGTGAAGACAAATACAGAAACGCGGATGTACCAGTGAAAGAGTTATCTGATGATGGGCAATACATCTCACCTCAGCGAAATGGAAAAGACTGCAGCAAAATATGCGGAAAATCGGTACATACATACATACATACATACATACATACATATATTATCTACCTACCTACATGCGCATTTATGTACATGCCGCGAGCGCCGTAAATATGCCGCGACCGCGAGCGCTACATGCATACATACATACATACATACATACATGCATATCTACCTACCTACATGCGCATTTATGTACATGCCGCGAGCGCCGTAAATATGCTGCGACCGCCGCGAGCGCTACATACATACATACATACATACATACATACATACATAGGCGGGAGGAGGAGGAGAACGCCGTCAAGGAATCAAACACCTTATATATATATATATATATATATATATATATATATATATATATATTTATATATATATATATCATGATATATATATATACATATACATATGTATATATATATGAAAAAAATAGTAATAAAAATGGTAATAAAAGAAAAAAAGGGAAGAACGCAAGCCGAGTAACTTACAATGACTCTGAGCCGGTCACTAAAAAGAGCGAGAACCGACTCGGAAAGATGAAAAATAATTATGCGAACTGAGCACGGATATATTAATAACACTGAAAGGTTACAAGTAAGCCGGTCAACTTGAACTTGGCAGCCATGGTAGTATTAATCATGAGTGGCAAGTCACGTTCAAACTGACTTTATTAAAACAGTCTGTTTGCGTAAACTTTCAACAGTTTCCCACCAATTTCTACCATTATTAATAATAGCCGGGCAAGTATTAACATTTTATTATTAATAAAACTTGGAGTCATAGTCACGGAATGTGTTTGTGTAAAAAACTTGAACGAGAAAGCCAGGTCTCTACTAGCACGTGCGCCGTAACCTTGCCCATACTTGAAAGATGATATCTATTGATAATATTAAGTTGACTCTGGAGAAAAATAAAAGGAAAAGCAAACTGAGAGGGATTTACTAATATGAAAAGGCATAATTGTTCTACGAGCAGCCTCAGTGGCAAGTATTCTCTATTAAACCATTTTTGCGTAATAAATATTGTATTAATAAAATAAATTTTAAAAAAGTTGAAAAATAATAATAATAATAATAATAATAATAATAATAATAACTTGATAATAATGTTCTTTTTTTAATTTTGAAAGTTTTTCTATTTTTTCAGTATTTTATTTTATTTCTTTTCTTTTTTACGCTTCACTTTGTCTTCCGCTTTTGTATCTCTTTGATCATACTGCCACTTCCATTCTATTTCTTCTGCTTCCCACTCAGGTTCTACGAGTGCCGGGCAAGTATTTTATTAAAACAGTGTTTGCGTAAAAATGCGGCCTGGACTCCTTCATCCGTTTGACTATCGGATTTGAAAACATACAAATTACGGACCGGTCCCAAAAACTGCAAAACAATGTCTCATTCTTCGTCTTCTCACTCACCGCTACTAGTGGCAAGCTTCTATTAGATTGCGTAAAAAAATTGATGTATTGATAGCAATTAAAAAATAGTTGATCAGGTTCAATCATAATTGCTTACTAACAGGCTAAACCTTAGTGTGACGCGTGACTACAAGGCCGAATATTTTGATCCCAAGATGTTTTATTGTAACCGCACCCTGCACCATCCCTGAACCTAACGCTAGCCGGCCATAACCCGCCACAAAGGGCGCGGCTCCTCCTGTTCTTCCTTCACGACCACCAGGCCGCCGCGACGCCCGCCGCGATGTCCGGCGGGCTTCGTGGCGGGCGTTGCGGCGGCGGGCCTCGCGGCGGACGTGTGTGTGTGTGTGTGTGTGTGTGTCAGTCTGTCTGTCTGTTTGTGTGTGTGTGTGTGCGTGCGCGCGCGCGCGCGCGTGTGTGTGTGTGTGAGAGAGAGAAAGAGAGAGAGATCAACTCTTCTTTTATTACTACTCCTACTCCTACTCCTACTACTACTACTACTACTACTGCTACTACTCACAGCCAAACGATACCGGGTATGATACCCGGTATGAAGGGGTATGATACCCGGGGGTATCATAAACCCATACCCCTAGGGGGAGTATGATACCCTAGGGCGGGTATGGGGGTATGATACCCCTCGACCTATTACCCCTTAGGAACCTCAGTCAGGGACTTAGAGAAAATTTTTAGATAGCATGGGGTAGGGGGGGGGGGGGGGTATGATACCCCTCAGGGACTTGGAAAAAAATTATTAGATAGCATAGGGTATGAGATGGGGTATGAAACCCCCAGATGGGGTATGAGGAACTTGGAGAAAATTTATTAGCTCGGGGTATCAGATGGGGTATGAAACCCTCAGCAACTTGAAGAAAATGTATTAGCGTGTGGTATCAGATGGGGTATTAAGATACGCAACATGGTCCCACTGCCGGATCAATTGCAATTATTACTATTAATGGAGAAAATTTATTAGATAGCATCGGGTGTGAGACGGGGTATGAAACCCCCAGATGGGGGTATGAGGGACTTGGAGAAAATTTATTAGCGCGGGGTATCAGATGGGGTATGAAACCCTCAGGAACTTGAAGAAAATTTATTAGCGTGTGGTATCAGATGGGGTATTAAGATACACAACATGGTCTCACTGCCGGATCAATTGCAATTATTAATTTGATATCGAGATTGAATTTTGTTTAAAGCTCTTCAAGTTGCAAGTATTAATATTTTATTAAAACAGTGAGTAAACAGAGAGAAATGAGGGGTATGAGGAACATAGAGAGAAAATAAGGGTACGAGGGACATAGAGAAAATAAGGGGTATGAGGGACATAGAGAGAAATTGAGGGGTATGAGGGACATAGAGAAAATGAGGGGTATGAGGAACATGGAGAGAAAATGAGGGGTATGAGGAACATAGAGAGAAAATGAGGGGTATGAGGGACATAGAGAGAAAATGAGGGGTATGAGGGACATACTATAGAGAGAAAATGAGGGGTATGAGGGACACAGAGAAAATGAGGGGTATGAGGGACATAGAGAGAAAATGAGGGGTATGAGGGACATAGAGAAAATGAGGGGTATGGAACATAGAGAAAATGAGGGGTATGAGGGGGTATGAGAGGGGTATGAGAGAGGTGGGGTATGACAGGGGTATGAGAGGGGTATGAAGATGGGGTATGCGTGTGGTATCAGATGGAGTATTAAGATACACAACATGGTCTCACTGCCGGATCAATTGCAATTATTAATTTGATATCGAGATTGAATTTTGTTTAAAGCTCTTCAAGTTGCAAGTATTAATATTTTATTAAAACAGTGAGTAAACAGAGAGAAATGAGGGGTATGAGGAACATAGAGAGAAAATAAGGGTACGAGGGACATAGAGAAAATAAGGGGTATGAGGGACATAGAGAGAAATTGAGGGGTATGAGGGACATAGAGAAAATGAGGGGTATGAGGAACATGGAGAGAAAATGAGGGGTATGAGGAACATAGAGAGAAAATGAGGGGTATGAGGGACATAGAGAGAAAATGAGGGGTATGAGGGACATACTATAGAGAGAAAATGAGGGGTATGAGGGACACAGAGAAAATGAGGGGTATGAGGGACATAGAGAGAAAATGAGGGGTATGAGGGACATAGAGAAAATGAGGGGTATGGAACATAGAGAAAATGAGGGGTATGAGGGGGTATGAGAGGGGTATGAGAGAGGTGGGGTATGACAGGGGTATGAGAGGGGTATGAAGATGGGGTATGCGTGTGGTATCAGATGGGGTATTAAGATACACAACATGGTCTCACTGCCGGATCAATTGCAATTATTAATTTGATATCGAGATTGAATTTTGTTTAAAGCTCTTCAAGTTGCAAGTATTAATATTTTATTAAAACAGTGAGTAAACAGAGAGAAATGAGGGGTATGAGGAACATAGAGAGAAAATAAGGGTACGAGGGACATAGAGAAAATAAGGGGTATGAGGGACATAGAGAGAAATTGAGGGGTATGAGGGACATAGAGAAAATGAGGGGTATGAGGAACATGGAGAGAAAATGAGGGGTATGAGGAACATAGAGAGAAAATGAGGGGTATGAGGGACATAGAGAGAAAATGAGGGGTATGAGGGACATACTATAGAGAGAAAATGAGGGGTATGAGGGACACAGAGAAAATGAGGGGTATGAGGGACATAGAGAGAAAATGAGGGGTATGAGGGACATAGAGAAAATGAGGGGTATGGAACATAGAGAAAATGAGGGTTATGAGGGAAACAGAGAAAATGAGGGGTATGAGGGGGTATGAGAGGGATATGAGAGAGGTGGGGTATGACAGGGGTATGAGAGGGGTATGAGAGAGGCGGGGTATGACAGGGGTATGAGAGAGGCGGGGTATGACAGGGGTATGAGAGGGGTATGAGAGAGGTATGAGAGAGGTATGAGAGAGGTATGAGAGAGGCGGGGTAAGACAGGGGTATGAGAGGGGTATGAGAGGGGTATGAGAGAGGCGGGGTATGACAGGGGTACGAGGGGTATGCGAGGGGTATGCGAGGGGTATGAGAGGGTATGAGAGAGGCGGGGTATGACAGGGGTATGAGAGGCGGGGTATGACAGGGCTATGAGAGGCGGGGTATGACAGGGGTATGACAGGGGTATGAGACGGGTATCTCAGAGGCGGGGTATGAGCGACCTAGAGAGAAAATGAGGGGTATGAGGGACATAGCGAAAATGAGGGGTATGAGGGAAATCGAGAAAATGAGAGGTATGATGGACATAGAGAAAATGAGAGGAGATAGAGAAAATGGGGGCAGAGACTTAGGGCATTACTGTCCTGGTGTCGCCCCTACTTCTTCTTCCACTTCTTCCACTTCTTGCTCCCCCTCTTCTGCTGCTGGGGTACAAGGGCCCTCTTCTGCTGCTGGGGTACAAGGGTTCTCTGGGGTAAAAGAGCCCTCTTCTGTGTCGGACTGCAGTGAAGAGAGAGAGAGAGAGAGAGGGTATAGGGGTATGGGGTATAGGGGTATGGGGTATAGGGGTATGGGGTATAGGGGTATGGGGTATAGGGGTATGGGGTATAGGGGTATGGGGTATAGGGGTATGGGGTATAGGGGTATGGGGTATAGGGGTATGGGGTATAGGGGTATGGGGCATGAAGGGGTATGACAGGGGTATGAGACAGGGGTATTTAATTATTATCAGTATTATTATTATTATTATCATTATTATTATTATTATTATTATTATTATTATTATTATTATTATTATTATTATTATTATTATTATTATTATTATTATTATTAGTATTATTATTATTATTATTATTATTATTATTATTATTATTATTATTATTATTATTATTATTATTATTATTATTCCATCTGGGCCCTGTCGCCAGTTCGATTCCAGTCGGTGCCACCAGTATTTTCATTGAACATACCGGTCCGTCTGGAAGTGTTGGAACTGCCCTTGCGGGGGTGTCATTAGAGCCTATCGTCAATTCTTCGTACTCCCCTCACGGGTGAGACGATGGAGGCGCATGTGCAGATTTGCATCAGCCATTGACAGAGAAGCACTATTATTATTATTATTATTATTATTATTATTATTATTATTTGGACACCGTGATAGCCCAGTGGTCAAGTTCTACCATCTGGGCCCTGTCGCCAGTTCGATTCCCGTCGGTGCCACCAGTATTTTCATTGAACATACCGGTCTATTTCTGGACCAGTATTTTCATTGAACATACCGGCCCGTCTGGAAGTGTTGGAACTGCCCTTGCGGGGTTGTCATTAGAGCTTATCGTCAATTCTTCGTACTCCCCTCACGGGTGAGACGATGGAGGCGCATGTGCAGAAATGCATGAGCCATTGACAGAGAAGCACTATTATTATTATTATTATTATTATTATTATTATTATTATTATTATTATTATTATTATTATTATTATTATTATTATTATTATTATTATTCAGCCCAATGGCCTCAAGGCGTTAAACTGTGACGCCAACTCATAACCCTTTGGTGGTAGATGCTGGGGAGGAGGGTCGTTGCGCGCGTAAAAGATCTTAAACTCCGCATATGCTGGTTGATAGCCCAGGACCCAGCAGACACCAGATTGTTATGGGTGGGGTTTCGAGGCAGCTCTAGCAACCGCGCTTGGTGTATGCACTTGCGCATTCGGTGACGTCTTGCAAGAGGTTGCTGGGACTGCGGAATAACCTCGGCTTAGTGCAGTCTTGCCCTCAGGAGCTCCATCGGTGGCCCCGATCATCAGGCGAGAGACTGACACGGGGGGGAGGACCTCGAACAAGGGTATTGGAGGCTTATGTCCGTTGAGGATATGCCATTAGCTGCATCAGTACGCCTCAGATATAGTATTATTATTATTATTATTTATTATTATTATTATTATTATTATTATTATTATTATTATTATTATTATTATTATTATGAAAATTATTTATTATATTATATTATATTATATTATACTATTATTATTATTATTATTATTATTATTATTATTATTATTATTATTATTATTATTATTATTATTATTATTATTATTATTATTATTATTATTATTATTATTATTATTATTATTATTATTATTATTATTATTATTATTATTATTATTATTATTATTATTATTATTATTATTAGTGGCACCGCGATAGCCCAGTGGTTAAGGTCTACCATCTGGAACCTGTCGCCAGTTCGATTCCCGTCGGGGCCAGTATTGGAGGCACATGTGCAGAAATGCATTCGCCATTGACTGAGAAGCACTATTATTATTATTATTATTATTATTATTATTATTATTATTATTATTATTATTATTATTATTATTATTATTATTATTATTATTATTATTATTATTATGGACACCATGATAGCCCAGTGGTCAAGTTCTACCATCTGGGCCCTGTCGCCAGTTCGATTCCCGTCGGTGCCACCAGTATTTTCATTGAACATACCGATCCGTCTGGACCAGTATTTTCATTGAACATACCGGCCCGTCTGGAAGTGTTGGAACTGCCCTTGCGGGGGTGTCATTAGAGCTTATCGTCAATTCTTCGTACTCCCCTCACGGGTGAGACGATGGAGGCGCATGTGCAGAAATGCATCAGCCATTGACAGAGAAGCACTATTATTATTATTATTATTATTATTATTATTATTATTATTATTATTATTATTATTATTATTATTGTTATTTAGGGAGTACATAGGCCATCGGTCCTTTCCATGGGCTGATTGGTATAAAGCTCCTAGAGTAATGTTCTATGCCGTCACTTCCTTTATTCCACCGATTGGTGTGGAGACTTTCCTTATGGAATGGAGGACTGGATGCACATGGCCTTTTGGCTCAGCAATTGGCAGGAGATACACTATTATTATTATTATTGTTATTATTATTATTATTATTATTATTATTATTATTATTATTATTATTATTATTATTACTACTACTACTACTACTACTACTACTACTACTACCTGGTGCTTGGCAATGCGTTCCATAAGCAGAAACGCGTACACCTGTCCGCTTCCCGCTGATCTAACACTAGTTCTGTATGCTTTCAGGAAAAACCCTTGCGGGAGCAAAGTTCCAAGAGTATCCCTGTGGTCGTGGGACATGCTGCTTGATTTACAGCTATCTGTAACCATGACATACTTTACCCGTTCGTCCTTAATTATTTTCAACAGGACTTTACACTTATGGGCTGCTTTCCAACCTTTCCAGAACAAGAACACTGTTATGTTCTTGTTCCACTTCATCGCACGTGGTATTAAATCAACGTGACTCAGAGGGGCTTTAGCTTCTACACCCCATTGAATAAAAGGCAACTCCTTCGACCACACAACGCGGTTTATAGACGCATTGTATGAACTTATTGAGCAGAAACAGCTCTTATCTGAACAAACCCCTATCGAGTTATCATGCGCGGCCCACAATACACCGTATTTTTCATTATGTAACCTGCTAAGGAATGCAATCTCAAAACGTCTGGTCTCTATACCAGCGACTGCAGCCCAATCATCGCCCAAGGCAAAAAGAAGCACATCTCCCGATGCACACCCAATATCCAATAGACACATGTCTTTTTTTCCATCCCTGGGGATCCCTCCGAAACATGTCGCAAGGGATTCACTAGTCATAGTCCCACCGATCCCATCACCTACACTATAAAGGTCCCTAATACGTAAAGGTCCCCTCAACTGTTGCGCTAGTCGCACCCGCCAGGCAGGAGCGGGCGGAAGAAACAGAGGATTAGACTTCCCACAAGCCTTAACAACGCATACAGTGTAACAAAATTTATTCTTTTTGCCACATTTGTGACAAACCCAAGGTGGCATTTCCGACTCCACTTCCAACGCCGAGGTACCCTGCCAAACAAATTATTATTATTATTATTATTATTATTATTATTATTATTATTATTATTATTATTATTATTATTATTATTATTATTATTATTATTATTATTATTATTATTATTATTATTATTATTATTATTATTATTATTATTATTATTATTATTATTATTATTATTATTATTATTATTATTATTATTATTATTATTATTATTATTATTATTATTATTATTATTATTATTATTATTATTATTATTATTATTATTATTATTATTATTATTATTATTATTATTATTATTATTATTATTATTATTATTATTATTATTATTATTATTATTATTATTATTATTATTATTATTATTATTATTATTATTATTATTATTATTATTATTATTATTATTATTATTATTATTATTATTATTATTATTATTATTATTATTATTATTATTATCATTGTCATACCCTCCCATACCCCTATACCCCTCCCATACCCCTATACCCTCTCTCTCTCTCTCTCTGCACTTTAGGGCTCTAACTCAGCCGAGGACGACGAACAGCAACAAAAGGCACCCCTTCATATCCCTATACCCCCTCTCATACCCCTGTCCCATACCCCCATACCCCTGTCTCATACCCCTGTCTGATACCCGGGTATAGAGGTATGATGGGGTATAGGGGTATGAAGTGGTACCTGAGCGGCCGGTGTCGTCTTCCTCCTCTTTGCCGGCTCCTGCGTCCCCTTGAGCGATGCCTTTTGTTGCTGTTCGTCGCCCTCGTCTGAGTTAGAGCCCTAAAGTGCAGAGAGAGAGAGAGAGAGAGAGAGAGAGGGGGGGTATAGGGGTATGGGAGGGGTATAGGGGTATAGGGGTATGATGGGGTATAGGGGTATGAAGTGGTACCTTAGCGGTCGGTGTCTTCCTCTTGCGCGTTGCCTGTTCCTGCTTCCCCTTGAGCGGTGCCTTTTGTTGCTGTTCGTCGCCCTCGTCTGAGTCAGAGCCCTAAAGTGCAGAGAGAGAGAGAGAGCGAGAGAGAGAGAGAGAGAGAGGGTATAGGGGTATGGGAGGGGTGTAGGGGTATGATGGGGTATAGGTGTATGAAGTGGTACCTCAGCGGTCGGTGTCGTCTTCCTCTTGCGCGTTGCCTGTTCCTGCTTCCCCTTGAGCGGTGCCTTTTGTTGCTGTTCGTCGCCCTCGTCTGAGTTAGAGCCCTAAAGTGCAGAGAGAGAGAGAGAGAGAGAGAGAGAGCGAGGGTATAGGGGTATGGGAGGGGTATAGGGGTATGATGGGGTGTAGGGGTATGAAGTGGTATCTTAGCGGTCGGTGTTGCGGTTCTCCTCAATTACCTTTTCGATATGTTTGATTTAGCACGTCTTCTGAAACAGTAGTAATACTAGTAGTAATAGTAGTAGTACTAGCAGTAGTAGTAGTAGTAGTAGTAGTAGAGTAGTAGTAGTAGTAGTAGAAGTAGTAGAAGTAGTAGAAGTAGTAGTATTAGTAGTACTAGTAGTAGTAGTAGTTAGTAGTAGTAGTAGTAGTAGGAGGAGGAGGAGGATGAGGAGGACGAGTGTTACAAGAAGGACAAGAAGAAGAACAAGAACCAGAAGATATAGAACAAGATCTTTCTTGCTTTTGGGAGGAGGACGAGGAAGATGATTTAACACTTTCGATCTATTCCTCCACCTGCTTACAGGCTGAAGCTGAAGCTGAAGCTGAAGCTGAAAAGGAAGATGAAGAGTAAGATGCAAAATCAAACCAGATGTTGCAGGACTCTCCTTCGGGGAACACACCGGTAGGTCTTGTTGCATCATCTAACTGCAGCACTTTTTCCCGCGATTCCCGGGTCATTGTATGATCCTGCGCAAATTTGCACGGCCCCAAAAGAGTTGCAACAGGCATGAAACTCGCCAGCCTCACCCACCCCTTCACATGATGCTTCGATTTATCTTCATGAGATACCAGCTACGCTCGGGCGGGTTTTCACCGATCTGCATCATGAGAGAGAGAGAGAGAGAGAGAGAGAGATGGGACAGGGGTATGAAGGGGGGGTATCATACCCCGGGGTATGAGAGGGGTATGAGAGTGGTATGACAGGGGTATGAGAGGGGTATGACAGGGGTATGAGAGGTGGGGTATGACAGGGATATGAGAGGGGTACGACAGGGGTATGAGAGGTGGGGTATGAGAGGGATATGAGAGAGGTATGAGAGGTGGGGTATGAGAGGGGTGTGACAGGGGTATGACAGGGGTTTGACAGGTGGGGTATGAGAGGGGTATGAGAGGTGGGGTATGAGAGGGGTATGAGAGGTGGGGTATGAGAGGGGTAGGACAGGGATATGAGAGGGTATGAGAGGTGGGGTATGAGAGGGGTATGAGAGGTGGGGTATGACAGGGTTATGAGAGGAGGGGAAAAATGTTACATAAAAGCACTTAGCCCTTCCCTTGCCCTTAAGAGGAATCGATGCCCGCCTGCACATATGCATCAGAGAGATAGATAGATAGATAGATAGATAGATAGATAGATAGATAGATAGATAGATAGATAGATAGAGAGAGATATCAGAGGGGTATGGCGGGGGTATGCAGGAGGGGTATGACCACTTTGGGAACATCTTGCCTGTATGCGAATACCCTCTGCGCAGCGGGACTTGGTCTATCTTCGTTTTCCACCGCTTGTTCTCCTGTCCTTAGGGTGATTTCATCACCCAAGTAAGTCACCAAAACCTATGCGAGGGGGTATGTGCGGTATGGGGAGGGGGGGGGGGGGGGGGGGGGGGGGGGGGGGGGGGGGGGGGGGGGGGGGGGGGGGGGAGGGGGGGGGGGGGGGTGGTGGACTTCGCCCCTGGTATTGACAAGGTCTTTCATAGGGACTTCGCTCCCATCATCCCGGTGATAGCCTTCGTTGTCCCAGTGTAGCTCCTCTGGATACTGCACACACCCAACACAAGCAACGAGAAAGTGATATGTGGCGGGGATACAGATAGGTATGTGTCGAACAGACCGAATCCAGAACATCGGCCGAGGTCCGCAATTTGTTGCACCGTTCAATCACGCACACGTTGATGGTGATGCAACCGTTGACGCAGTCTTCTTCGCCGTCCGCCCAAGGACGATCGCAAACCTTCGAGGGGTATGAGAGGAATATGAGAGAGGAGGGGTATGAGAGGGGTATGAGAGGGGTATGACATGGGTACGAGAGGGGTATGAGAGAAGCGGGGTACGAGGGGAAGTATCATACCTCGCACACCAATTCGATGGCCTCCTTCTTCTTTCCTTTTGCCTTTACCTTGCCCTTGCGCTTTCCTTTTCCCCTCTCCTTGCCCTTATTACCCTTGCGCGTGGGTGGCACCCACTCCCCATCATCATCATTTTCCCTTCTAGAGGTCTATAGTACAGAGAGAGAGAGAGAGAGAGAGGGGGAGGGAGGGAGGGAGGGAGGGAGAGGAAGAGATGCATTCAATTTCGCATTTTCGACGCTCAGACGCTGCAGCAATTCTTGGTCGTTTCGTCTTTCATGAGCTAAAAAAAAAGACCACTCCCTGTCAAACTTTGTGAGATGTGCCTATCAGAGGGAGAGTATGAGGGGGTATGGGAGGGGGTATATATACAGGGGTACGAAGGGGTACCTTTTCCTCCTTGCCCTTGCGCGGTGCTACGAGGGGCTTTTCGTCGTCGTCTGAGTCAGAGCCCTACAGTGCAGAGAGAGAGAGAGAGAGAGAGAGAGAGAGAGAGAGAGAGAGAGACTCTGAGAGGGATATAGGGGTATGAGGGGTTATGAGAGGGGGTATAGGGGTATGAAGGGGTACCTTTTCCTGCTTCCCCTTTTCCTGCTTCCCCTTTGCCTTTTGTTGCTGTTCTTCGTCCTCGTCTGAGTCAGAGCCCTACAGTGCAGAGAGAGAGAGAGACACACACACACAGAGGGTGGGGGGGGGGGATAGGGGTATGAGGGGTATGGTAGGGGGTATAGGGGTATGAAGGGGTACTTGGGGTTTGGACGCGTTGCTAATCTCTGCATACTTCGCTTCCGCCTTGCTACTGCAAAAGTATCTATATCAGAGCAAGGAAAGGCATGAACAATAGAATTCATACCCGGCCTCTCATACCCCTCTCATACCCTGCCTTCTATGTATGTAAGTAAAAATGCAAGTTACTTTTCATGGAATGCTATCTTTGCCTTCTCTGGTACATCAGGATTCTGGCGGAACGGGACACCAAGCCAATAATACCCCTTCGGTAGGTCTTCTTCTGGGTCTGCCACAATGCTGCCTTTCTTCTTTTCCTTTTCTTTCTCTAAAATCGTCTTCGGACACTCCAGGTGTGCCCCACAACGCAACAGCATCACGAGAGGGGATTTTTCCTTCCACCCAAAAGCATCTTTTGCAAGAGATTCCTTACTTGCCTCTAACATCTTAAGCTCTTCCACGCTAATTTGCTTAAGCTCAGCATCGCTGAGCCAGTCTAAGCCAACAAGGACACCTTCTCGCCCCACCATGCCCGGCACCTTCTCGTCAAGCTGCACAGTATCAAGCACATAACAGGGTATATACAAGGGGTATAGGACGTAAGAAGGTATGAGAGAGGCGGGGTATGAGAGGGGTATCACAGGCGGGGTATGGGGTATGAGCGGGGTATGAGAGGGGTATCACAGGCGGGGTATGGGGTATGAGCGGGGTATAAGTACTAGTGAAGGAGGAATATTAGAAGGGTACTACCGAGACTAAGGCGACGTCCACAGTGGAAAAGTGTTTCAGAACGACACCACGCAACTCTTTTTCTTCATGACGCATTACCCAATGCCATCCGTGCTTGTTCTTGCTGTCACTGCCCCCCTCACCTTTTGCTTCTTCGGTGCCGTCCTCATTTTTTGTTGGGCTCTCTAACAGTACTTTCTTGCGCCTATTGCTGTCACTGCCCCCCTCACCTTTTTTTTGCTTCTTCGGTGCCGTCCTCACCTTTTTTTGGGCTCTCTAACAGTACTCTCATACCCTTCTTTGATACAGCGGACAACGATGCCGATGTAGAAGCGATGGTCAAATCCACCTGCTCCTGCCCTTTCTCTGTCTGTACTGTCGGCTCTTCCTCTGCGTCCTGCTTCCCCTTCTCTCTCTTTCTCTTTGATGTCTCTTTCTGTGTCTCTTGTTTTTCTTTCCAGGCAGTGGTCTTTGGTTCTCTTGGTTTCTCTTTCTTGCTCTTTTTCTTCACGATGTTGATTTGTTTTTGCAGCTCTTTGATTTGCTCTAACGCTGACTTCTTGCGTTTCTTTTTCTTCCCCTTCCCCCCCTCCTCCTCCTCGTCCTTGTCATCCTCGGTCTCCTCCTCCTCATTCTCGTCGCTCTGGCCAGGCTGGACAGTGGCGCCCTTCACGATTTCGTATTGGCCGATATGCTCCTCATTGGAATACGGCTTTGACTTTCTGTCTTCTGCACACAAAAACGACTCGGCGTTTTCTACTTATTATTATTATTATTATTATTATTATTATTATTATTATTATTATTATTATTATTATTATTATTATTATTATTATTATTATTATTATTATTATTATTATTATTATTATTATTATTATTATTATTATTATTATTATTATTATTATTCAGCCCAATGGCCTCAAGGCGTTAAACTGTGACGCCAACTCATAACCCTTTGGTGGTAGATGCTGGGGAGGAGGGTCGTTGCGCGCGTAAAAGATCTTAAACTCCGCATATGCTGGTTGATAGCCCAGGACCCAGCAGACACCAGATTGTTATGGGTGGGGTTTCGAGGCAGCTCTAGCAACCGCGCTTGGTGTATGCACTTGCACATTCGGTGACGTCTTGCAAGAGGTTGCTGGAACTGCGGAATAACCTCGGCTTAGTGCAGTCTTGCACTCAGGAGCTCCATCGGTGCCCCCGATCATCAGGCGAGAGACTGACACGGGGGGGTGGAGGACCTCGAACAAGGGTATTGGAGGCTTATGTCCGTTGAGGATATGCCATTAGCTGCATCAGTACGCCTCAGATATAGTAAATCTGCCTTGGAGTGTTGACTGTGACATATTTGAGGGAAATCCCGATGAAAAAACCTAGTCACACTTGCTAAACAGAGTTCCAGCCCAATGGCCTCAAGGCGTTAAACTGTGACGCCAACTCATAACCCTTTGGCGGTAGATGCTGGGGAGGAGGGTCGTTGCGCGCGTAAAAGATCTTAAACTCCGCATATGCTGGTTGATAGCCCAGGACCCAGCAGACACCAGATTGTTATGGGTGGGGTTTCGAGGCAGCTCTGGCAACCGCGCTTGGTGTATGCACTTGCACATTCGGTGACGTCTTGCAAGAGGTTGCTGGGACTGCGGAATAACCTCGGCTTAGTGCAGTCTTGCCCTCAGGAGCTCCATCGGTGGCCCCGATCATCAGGCGAGAGACTGACACGGGGGGGTGGAGGACCTCGAACAAGGGTATTGGAGGCTTATGTCCGTTGAGGATATGCCATTAGCTGCATCAGTACGCCTCAGATATAGTATTATTATTATTATTATTATTTATTATTATTATTATTATTATTATTATTATTATTATTATTATTATTATTATTATTATGAAAATTATTATTATTATATTATATTATATTATTATTATTATTATTATTATTATTATTATTATTATTATTATTATTATTATTATTATTATTATTATTATTATTATTATTATTATTATTATTATTATTATTATTATTATTATTATTATTATTATTATTATTATTATTATTATTATTATTATTATTATTATTATTATTATTATTATTATTATTATTATTATTATTATTATTATTATTATTATTATTATTATTATTATTATTATCGTCTCGCCCGCTGAGCACGGGTGTCAACTGGGGGCAGGTGTCGGTTGACACCGGCCGGCTCCGGCATCGGTACCAACGAGACGGTAGAACACGGACCCACGTGTTTTGGTAAGGTAGCAGACCCGAAGGCGCTACATTACTTACTCGTGTGGCTATCCTCGGTTGCTCCCCTATTACCTCAAGTATCCGAATTGGGAGTTGTGGCTGGTTTTTTAATCTCTAATGGGGCTTTATTATTATTATTATTATTATTATTATTATTATTATTATTATTATTATTATTATTATTATTATTATTATTATTATTATTATTATTATTATTATTATTATTATTATTATTATTATTGTTGTTGTTATTGTTATTATTATTATTATTATTATTATTATTATTATTATTATTATTATTATTATTATTATTATTATTATTATTATTATTATTATTATTATTATTATTATTATTATTATTATTATTATTATTATTATTAGTTCGCGGAAGATTACCGGCTGGAAGTCAACTTGAAGCCCGGCAAGACGGAAATCATGCCCATTTACACGTCGAGCAAGGCGAAACGACCAAGTATCAGGGAGCGAGGTGAGCCCGTGGTGTGGTTTCGCGGCCAGAAGCTTTGTGTCACCAGTCAGTACAAGTACCTGGGAGTGGTTATCACCGACGACCTGAAGTGGAAGGAGCAGGCCCTGCGGGCTACGCGTGTCACTGAAGTCGCCACCGCAGGTTGGTACTCTTTGTGATGTGCAGGTGAGATACAAGCTAGGTATCGTCTCATGTGCTGGAATCAACTTGTGGGGGCCAAGCTGAAGTACGCCTTCGATGTCTGGCGTGCCCCCGTATCGCAGCTCACCAAGCTGGAGGCAGCAATGCTGCGCCCCATGAGGATGATTCTCGGCATCAGCCCTAAGACAAGCAAGTGGATTACACTCTTTCTGGCGCGCTCTTTGAGTGCGGAGCGTTTGCGGCGGGCGGCGCAACTGAAGTTCTATGGACGGCTGCGTGTTCTACCGGAGGAGCGATTTCCTGTCATCGCATCTGAAGTCAAATCCGACTGGACTGCGGAGGCCGAAGGCGCTATCAGGGACTCAATGGATCTACAACAAGGGCTGCAGGAGCTCCTAAATAGCTCAGAGAAGGACCTCGAGGGTTGGTGTTCGACTGTGGACAAGTGGGCCCTTCAGCAGGACGTCAAGATGGTGCAGCAACTGATGTGGGACAAGCGAGAGGCAGGCAGCGATCTTACTGATGGCCTGCGAGTCATCCTAAGACAAGTCTTTGGAACTAAGGAGTTCCCAAGATGGGTAGCCCTTGATGATGCGCATTATAATCTGCTTCGGAGAAGGTTGCTCAGCTGCAACAACCGCCTTCGGTTGTACCGCAGCAAGTTGGTCAGTGGCATGTCCCCTCGCTGCTTCTGTTGTCATGATGATGTCAATGAGTCCCTTGCGCACTTCTTATGGGATTGCCCCATGCATGAGGCGAGACGTAAGCAGCTGTTGCTGAGTATGCAGAGGCTCGGTGGCATGGCTGTGGGGGGTGCTGAGGGGGATGGAGGGAGTGAGGAGGGTGGTGAGGTCGTAGGCGGTGAGGTTGTGGTGGAGGAAGTGTTGCTTGGGCGGGAGCGGGAGGGCTCTGTGCGGCAGGGTTGGGATGATATGTCGCCTGTGGATCAATCACGATTGTTTTGTAAGCTTTTTCAGGGGAAGTCGCGCTTCCGCAGTAACTTTAGGCTTGCTGCGTTGTTAGGGGTTACAGCGTTGCGTCCCCCTCCAAAGTTGGATGTGTTGTTTGGATCATATGTGTCTGAGTGTTGGTCTGCTAGGGAGGGTAAAAGGGAGGAGCTTGGGGTGGAGGATGGGGGCGAGGAGGTGATTGACCTCACTGAGGTTCCATCAGCTTCTGTCCCACCCTCTCCCCCAAGTGACGTTGATGTTGCGCGGCGCGGCCGTCCGCGCAGTGTGGACGTCCTGGCTAGAGAGAGGGGTTCGGGAGCGCAGCGTAGTGTCTCCGAGTTCTTCTCTTCAGCTAACACCCTCGCATCTAGCTCTTCATGCACTTCACAGCCCCCATCTGCCCCTGCTGTTGCTGTTGCTGCTATGTCTGTTTGGTGTTCTGACAATGCGTTGGCATCGGCTGACCCCGGTGACCCAATGGAGGCACATGTCCAGGATCTGGATCTGATGCTATAGTCTGAGGAAGCCTATTATTATTATTATTATTATTATTATTATTATTGGACACCGTGATAGCCCAGTGGTCAAGTCCTACCATCTGGGCCCTGTCGCCAGTTCGATTCCCGTCGGTGCCACCAGTATTTTCATTGAACATACCGGTCCGTCTGGAAGTGTTGGAACTGCCCTTGCGGGGGTGTCATTAGAGCCTCTCGTCAATTCTTCGTACTCCCCTCATGGGTGAGACGATGGAGGCGCATGTGCAGATTTGCATCAGCCATTGACAGAGAAGCACTATTATTATTATCATTATTATTAAAATTATTATTAAGGTACCTGTATCATACCCCTCACATACCCCTTGACAGTATTATTATTATTATTATTATTATTATTATTATTATTATTATTATTATTATTATTATTATTATTATTATTATTATTATTGGACACCGTGATAGCCCAGTGGTCAAGTTCTACCATCTGGGCCCTGTCGCCAGTTCGATTCCCGTCGGTGCCACCAGTATTTTCATTGAACATACCGATCCGTCTGGACCAGTATTTTCATTGAACATACCGGCCCGTCTGGAAGTGTTGGAACTGCCCTTGCGGGGGTGTCATTAGAGCTTATCGTCAATTCTTCGTACTCCCCTCACGGGTGAGACGATGGAGGCGCATGTGCAGAAATGCATCAGCCATTGACAGAGAAGCACTATTATTATTATTATTATTATTATTATTATTATTATTATTATTATTATTATTATTATTATTATTGTTATTATTGACTGACTAGGTGGGGATGGAGCACCTCGAACAAGGGCATGGAGGCTCATGTCCGGAAACGGATCGTGCCATCAGCTGCATCAGTATGCCTTAGAGGAAGTATCGTTATTATTATTATTATTATTATTATTATTATTATTATTATTATTATTATTATTATTATTATTATTATTATTATTATTATTATTATTATTATTATTATTATTTTTATTAAGGTATAGGTATCATACCCCTCTCATACCCCTTATCAGTACTATTGTTGTTGTTATTATTATTATTATTATTATTATTATTATTATTATTATTATTATTATTATTATTATTATTATCATTATTATTATTATTATTATTAAGATGATACCCCTGTCATACCCCTCCCATACCCCTCAGTATTTTATTATTATTATTATTATTATTATTATTATTATTATTATTATTATTATTATTATTATTATTATTATTATTATTATTATTATTATTATTATTATTATTATTATTATTATTATTATTATTATTATTAGGGAGTACATAGGCCATTGATCCTTTTCAATGGGCTGATTGGTATAAAGCTCCTAGAGTAATGTTCTATGCCGTCACATCCTTTATTCCACCGATTGGTGTGGAGACTTTCCTTATAGGGAGTACATAGGCCATTGGTCCTTTTCAATGGGCTGATTGGTATAAAGCTCCTAGAGTAATGTTCTATGCCGTCACTTCCTTTATTCCACCGATTGGTGTGGAGACTTTCCTTATGGAATGGAGGACTGGATGCACATGGCCTTTTGGCTCAGCCATTGGCAGGAGATACATTATTATTATTATTATTATTATTATTATTATTATTATTATTATTATTATTATTATTATTATTATTATTATTATTATTATTATTATTATTATTATTATTATTATTATTATTATTATTATTATTATTATTATTATTATTATTATTATTATTATTATTATTATTATTATTATTATTATTATTATTATTATTATTATTATTATTATTATTATTATTATTATTATTATTATTATTATTATTATTATTATTATTATTATTATTATTATTATTATTATTATTATTATTATTATTATTATTATTATTATTATTATGGACACCGTGATAGCCCAGTGGTCAAGTTCTACCATCTGAGCCCTGTCGCCAGTTCGATTCCCGTCGGTGCCACCAGTATTTTCATTGAACATACCGGTCTATTTCTGGACCAGTATTTTCATTGAACATACCGGTCCGTCTGGAAGTGTTGGAACTGCCCTTGCAGGGGTGTCATTAGAGCCTATCGTCAATTCTTCGTACTCCCCTCACGGGTGAGACGATGGAGGCGCATGTGCAGAAATGCATCAGCCATTGACAGAGAAGCACTATTATTATTATTATTATTATTATTATTATTATTATTATTATTATTATTATTATTATTATTATTATTATTATTATTATTATTATTATTATTGGACACCGTGATAGCCCAGTGGTCAAGTTCTACCATCTGGGCCCTGTCGCCAGTTCGATTCCCGTCGGTGCCACCAGTATTTTCATTGAACATACCGGTCCGTCTGGACCAGTATTTTCATTGAACATACCGGTCCGTCTGGAAGTGTTGGAACTGCCCTTGCGGGGGTGTCATTAGAGCCTATCGTCAATTCTTCGTACTCCCCTCACGGGTGAGACGATGGAGGCGCATGTGCAGATTTGCATCAGCCATTGACAGAGAAGCACTATTATTATTATTATTATTATTATTATTATTATTATTATTATTATTATTATTATTATTATTATTATTATTATTATTATTATTATTATCTTGGACACCTTGATAGCCCAGTGGTAAAGTTCTACCATCTGGGCCCTGTCGCCAGTTCGATTCCCGTCGGTGCCACCAGTATTTTCATTGAACATACCGGTCCGTCTGGAAGTGTTGGAACTGCCCTTGCGGGGGTGTCATTAGAGCCTATCGTCAATTCTTCGTACTCCCCTCATGGGTGAGACGATGGAGGCGCATGTGCAGATTTGCATCAGCCATTGACAGAGAAGCACTATTATTATTATCATTATTATTAAAATTATTATTAAGGTACCTGTATCATACCCCTCACATACCCCTCACATACCCCTTGACAGTATTATTATTATTATTATTATTATTATTATTATTATTATTATTATTATTATTATTATTATTATTATTATTATTATTATTATTATTATTATTATTATTATTATTATTATTATTATTATTATTATTATTATTATTATTATTATGGACACCGTGATAGCCCAGTGGTCAAGTTTTACCATCTGGGCCCTGTCGCCAGTTCGATTCCCGTCGGTGCCACCAGTATTTTCATTGAACATACCGGTCCGTCTGGACCAGTATTTTCATTGAACATACCGGTCCGTCTGGAAGTGTTGGAACTGCCCTTGCGGGGGTGTCATTACAGCCTATCGTCAATTCTTCGTACTCCCCTCACGGGTGAGACGATGGAGGCGCATGTGCAGAAATGCATCAGCAATTGACAGAGAAGCACTATTATTATTATTATTATTATTATTATTATTATTATTATTATTATTATTATTATGGAGTACATAGGCCATCGGTCCCTTTCCATGGGCTGATTGGTATAAAGCTCCTAGAGTAATGTTCTATGCCGTCACTTCCTTTATTCCACCGATTGGTGTGGAGACTTTCCTTATGGAATGGAGGACTGGATGCACATGGCCTTTTGGCTCAGCAATTGGCAGGAGATACATTATTATTATTATTATTATTATTATTATTATTATTATTATTATTATTATTATTATTATTATTATTAGGGAGTACATAGGCCATCGGTCCTTTCCATGGGCTGATTGGTATAAAGCTCCTAGAGTAATGTTCTATGCCGTCACTTCCTTTATTCCACCGATTGGTGTGGAGACTTTCCTTATGGAATGGAGGACTGGATGCACATGGCCTTTTGGCTCAGCAATTGGCAGGAGATACACTATTATTATTATTATTATTATTATTATTATTATTATTATTATTATTATTATTATTATTATTATTATTATTATTATTATTATTATTATTATTATTATTGTTATTATTATTATTATTATTATTATTATTATTATTATTATTATTTGGACACCGTGATAGCCCAGTGGTCAGGTTCTACCATCTGGGCCCTGTCGCCAGTTTGATTCCCGTCGGTGCCACCAGTATTTTCATTGAACATACCGGTCTATTTCTGGACCAGTATTTTCATTGAACATACCGGCCCGTCTGGAAGTGTTGGAACTGCCCTTGCGGGGGTGTCATTAGAGCTTATCGTCAATTCTTCGTACTCCCCTCACGGGTGAGACGATGGAGGCGCATGTGCAGAAATGCATCAGCCATTGACAGAGAAGCACTATTATTATTATTATTATTATTATTATTATTATTATTATTATTTCTGGAAGTGTTGGAACTGCCCTTGCGGGGGTGTCATTAGAGCTTATCGTCAATTCTTCGTACTCCCCTCACGGGTGAGACGATGGAGGCGCATGTGCAGAAATGCATCAGCCATTGACAGAGAAGCACTATTATTATTATTATTATTATTATTATTATTATTATTATTATTATTATTATTATTATTATTATTATTATTATAAGTGTTGGAACTGCCCTTGCGGGGGTGTCATTAGAGCTTATCGTCAATTCTTCGTACTCCCCTTACGGGTGAGACGATGGAGGCGCATGTGCAGAAATGCATCAGCCATTGACAGAGAAGCACTATTATTATTATTATTATTATTATTATTATTATTATTATTATTATTATTATTATTATTATTATTATTATTATTATTATTAAGATGATACCCCTCTCATACCCCTCAGTATTTATTATTATTATTATTATTATTATTATTATTATTATTATTATTATTATTATTATTATTAATATTAGGGAGTACATAGGCCATCGGTCCTTTCCATGGGCTGATTGGTATAAAGCTCCTAGAGTAATGTTCTATGCCGTCACTTCCTTTATTCCACCGATTGGTGTGGAGACTTTCCTTATGGAATGGAGGACTGGATGCACATGGCCTTTTGGCTCAGCAATTGGCAGGAGATACACTATTAATATTATTATCATTATTATTATTAAGATATAGGTATCATACCCCTCTCATACCCCTTATCAGTACTATTATTATTATTATTATTATTATTATTATTATTATTATTATTATTATTATTATTATTAGCTAATTTACCTCCAACTGATCATGCTTTTTTTTTCCATGCAGTTGAGCATATCATTGCAACTATGAAAGAGATAGGTAGCCTACGCAATATATGGACTATGCCTGGCGAACGCACTATGGGAGGGCAGGTGCGGCAGATACATAGCAAATCTAATCCTACCGCTAATCTAGCTGCAGTCGTATCTCAAAACGCGAACTCAAGAGCACAAGCAGGGTTTGTGCAGCTTGGTAACGACTTTCTAGATAGGATGGAAAGTGTTCCAAATCTTTCCAAAACTGTAAAAAAAAATTTAAAGAATTATGATATATATAATTATAATTTAATATTAATATTAAATTACTTGAATTGAAGTTATAGGTATCATACCGGCGCGGCGACAGACTTATGGATATTTAAATGTTAAGGCAACAATATTAATAAGGTTAGTGCTCTTAATAAGATGTTGAATAAGTTCAAGTGCGAAGTCATAGTGCAATTACTACACCACATTAAAGAGGCCACACTCATACCACTCACATACCCCTCATCATTATTATTGAAGTGTACTAATTCAGTAATTAATATTATAATATTATATATTTACGCAAGCACTGTTTTAATAGAATACGTTATTATTATTATTATTATTATTATTATTATTATTATTATTATTATTATTATTATTATTATTATTATTATTATTATTATTATTATTATTATTATTATTATTATTATTATATTATTATTATTATTATTATTATTATTATTATTATTATTATTATTATTATTATTATTATTATCATTATTATTATCATTATTATTCTGGAGGGGTGCACAAGATGGCACTCCATGGGAAGAGGAGGTGGTTGGGCCTCTCCCCACGAAGGTGACCGCTTGGGGAGGGCGGTCACCGGGATATGCGCAACTCTCAACTGGGCATTTACTCGGTAGGGGTTCGGCCAGGCAGGTTGTGGGGTTGTCTGTTGGATTGTTGGTTGGCTCGTTTTTCTTGGCTGTTGGTTTGGGTCTGGTTTCCTGGTTAGCCCATTTTCGCCGAATTTCCTGCCGAGTAAATGCCTGGGGGCTTCCAGTTCCGGTTTGGTGATCTTGTTGAGGTGAGCATTCGGAGGAAACAGTACCGAGATGGGTGGAAGATAGGATTCACATTGAGCCGAGATGGGGCTGAGTTGACCTGTTCCAACTCGGCTCCATTTCGGCTTCATGTTAATCCTATCTTCATCCTATCTGGGTTTTGTCTCCTCCCTATCTTCGCTTCTTCGGGGTTGCCTAACTGGAACACATGATGAGCGCACGTTGGAGAGGGGCTTCAGTCGGTCCCAATGCCTTGCCAGTGCCTTGCTGCGTTGCCGTGCCTTGCCCCATGCATTCACACCCTCCACCGTTGCATTTCTAACTGAGCAGCTTCGGCTGGGATTACTATACTTGTCTGTAAGACCCTATAGGTACCGCTAGGTTCGCGCCTTCTATACCCACGTGGGGGAAGGAGTTTCAGCGGCACGCCGTCCGATCTGGCTCCACTCGGGGACACCCGTACCTCATGATGTGTATTGTTAGGAGCAGCTGAAAGTCCATAAGGCATGAGAGTAGAGGCGTTGGCGATGCGATGGAGAGTGTGTGTAGTGCGTGAGGCAGGTTCTGGCGACGCTGGGGGTGCTGGCGGGCGCCGAAGGGCACGAAGCGACGCGGCAGCGTCCAGTGACACCGGCGGAAATGCGTGTAGTGTGTGTTGCAGATACCGCCGATGCTATTTGCATGGACGGGCGCTTTCCTTGGCGTAAAGAGGCGCGGCGGTGATGGCCAGCGACATTGGCCGTCTACTACTCTCAATGGATTACAAATACGCGAAGCACGGAGCTATCACTGTGGCCCTTATGGGACAAGGTAGAATCGCCGAAGACCTGGACAATCCCCGTGGGAATGCCTCTTCGACGGGCTCTGGCCCGATGTCCCAGGATGGGAGGATGAGGGCTCGCGTATATGACGGAATTCCTGAACCACGTGGAGAGGCTATCTTAGCTGCGCTTCATCCTTCCTCCCCAAACCTGGCACACGGGTCGGCGCTTCAACATAAGGCGAGCGGCGCTATATGGCAGATGGCACCGCCGCCTCGACGGTACCGGCGGGTAGATCGGTACGACAAGGACGGGCGTAATCTGATTGTCTGGGGGCTCTCAGAACGCGCCAATCTACAGGAGATCGCCTCCAAAATGAGCGGTCTTGGTCTGGTGGTCCCGGTAATGGAGTGGCAAGGCCAGCGAATGTTTCGTCACCTGGAGCTGGTCTACGAGGACGATGACAGCAGGCAGACGGCGTTGCAGCAACTCAAACATCTCAAATTCTTCGGCAGAGGGGTCAATGTGGCCCTTGGGCGCAGGTTCAGGGACAGGGAACGTGTCCGAAGGCTTATTTGCATCCATCTGCGTGGGGAAGCGGCGGTCCGGAAGGAGGAAGCTGCGACGGGGTATCGCGTCTTGCCTCTGCGTGAAGAATGTGTCGATGATGTGCAGGTGGTGTCTTCGGAATTGGCTGCCGATGCACCTAAGTGTGTGTCTGAGTGTGCTGATGTGCATGTGGTGCCCCTGCATTCGGCGGCCAGTGCAGTGGGGGACCAACCTGCGCAAGCACCTGCAGAGGGGGGCAGCACGAGGGCGGAAGCCAAGCGCGGCCGTCGGGTCCGGAAACGAGCCAAGAAGCACCGCTCCAAGCAGTTCGATACCGGCTTCAAGCTACTCGTCGCGAGTCACAACTGGCAGGGTAAAACGGGATACGACAACGTAGGCACGGCGGAATGGGCATCATTCTACAAGCACGAGGGCTGGCTAGTCATCGGGGCTCAGGAGCACCGCATGGGCAAGAAGCAACTTTCCAAATGCAGCCTGGATGGATTCCGGATTTTTGGAAAACCTGCGGAGGTCAGCGAGAAAAATCGCTGCAAGGGTGGGGTTCTATTCGCGGTGGCTAACTTCCTTGGTCCGTATTGCAACCTGGTGTCAGCCCCCGTCGACCACCGGCAGCAAGTGTGGCTGCGTATCGCCTCGGGTGTTACCGGCGCTCAGGATGTCTATGTGGGCAACGGCTACTTTCCCCAGGAAACGCAGGAAGAAGAGTCGTCAGAGGCGTATGCGGCCTGGCAGGCAGCTATAGCTTTTTTTGGAGCCAAAGGTCTTGTGGTCACGGTGGCGGATGCCAACGCGAAGCTCGGGCCGGCATGCAGCCGAAAAGAGGAGGGCATCGTCGGTCAGCACGGGGAGGTCGATGATAAGGGAGCACCGGTACGTTCGGAGAACGGCAAGAGACTCGCGGCTGTCCTCGTCGCTTCGGGTATGCGAAATTTGAGCGGCTTCTCGTGCCCAGTGGAAGGGTCCTACTGGTGGTCCCGGCGTGAGCAGCGCGGCATGGGCACAGGCAAGCACCTCCTCGATTACATCTGCGCGTCGCCTGGCTTGGCATGTGGAGCAAAGTTCGGAGTATGCGAAGATGATCTTGATACGGACCACAAGGCAGTATGGGCCGAACTGACGTGGAGCGGCCAGCGCCGGCCAAAGCGGGCTGCGAAACCTTACAGGTCCTTTCGTGTTGATAAGCTTATTGGTGCTGGTGTCTCGGGTAATGATCACGCTGCGAAGCAAGCGCTGGATTATCTACGCGACAAGTTCGATGACGTATTCCAGCATTGCCTACAGAAGCTTGGAGTGCATCAGCTGCCTGAGCTTGACCTATCGGGTGGTGCCGACAGCCAACGGGTGGTAGATGACGTCACCGAGCGAGTGGCGCAGTCCTTCCGAATGGCGGCGCACCGGGTCCTTGGCTCCAGATGTATACGACCCCGTTTCACCAACAATTGGTTCGACGGGGAGCTAAAGGAGCTCATTCAGCAGCGCCGGGAGGCCTACGCAGCATACAGGAGGGATAAATCGAATGCGGAAGCCCGTCTGAATTGGCTACGGCTCCGCAAGCAAATTCGGAAGGCAACTCGGGCCAAGAAGTCCGCCTCCTTCAAGCAAGTGCAGGAAGAAGCGGTCAAATGTCAACGCGAGCAATCCTCAAAGCGCTTTTGGCTACTCGCGAAGCGGCTTGGCGGGGCACGCAGAACGAAGGTCTCCGCGCCGGTGCAAAGGAAGGATGGCTCACTGGCGTGTACGCTGCCGGAAAAGGTCGCTCGGTGGAAGGAATTTCGGAAAAATTCGGTGAAGCCACGGGAAAATCCGGCAAGTGCGGCTGTTGTGGTGGAGTGCTGTGCAGAAGCAGGCTCGCTGGAGTGGGAGGAAGCCGAAGCTAAGCGGCAGTTCCACTGGAACGATCGCTTCAGAGATGAGGTGGCCCGGGCTATGAAGGAGCACGAAGTAGGTGAAGACACTTGCGAAGAGCTGGACAAGCCGTTCACGCAAGAGGAGGTCCTTGCAAGGCAACGTGCCCTGAATAACCACAAAGCTTGTGGCGAGGACAAAGTGAAGAACGAGATGCTCAAGTATGGCGGCGCCTACATCAATGGCTACTTAACGCAGTACTTCAACTGGATTCGAGAAGCCGAGAGGACTCCAAAAGCTTGGGGCAAGGGAATCATCGTCAATATCCCCAAGGGTGGGGATCCTACGGATCCTGACAACTGGAGGGATATCTCGATTATTAGTTGCCTTGGTAAGCTGTATCTGTCCTTATTAGCTACTCGTCTAACGCTCTTCGTGGATGGCCCGGATAAGCTACGTCCAGAGCAGGCAGGCTTCCGCCCGGGGCGTCGCACTACGGATCAGGTCTTTACCCTTTGGCAGAGGTTGAAGGGGCGTCAGCAGCAGAAGCGGGAGTCGTATGTCCTGTTCGTCGATCTACGCAAGGATTTCCCGTCTGTTTGGAGAGATGGTCTATTTGAGAGGCTCTGGAAGCTGGGTGTAAGGGGCAAGTTCTGGCGCACGCTACGCAGGTGCTACGGGCAGACTTCGTCGCAAGTGCTAGTTGATGGAGCACTCACATCCGAAGTACTGGAGGGTGTAGGCGTCCAACAGGGGTTCCCTCTCTCTCCCACACTCTTCAACGCCTTTATGGATGAGCTGTGTGATCGGCTGGCGAGTGCCCTCAAGATCACGGATGTGAAGCGGCTGAACGACATCAAGGCACTTCTATACGCGGACGACGTGGCCCTCATCGCTCACAGTCGCACCGAGCTCCAGAAGATGGTCAATGTTGTGGCCAAGTTCGCGGAAGATTACCGGCTGGAAGTCAACTTGAAGCCCGGCAAGACGGAAATCATGCCCGTTTACACGTCGAGCAAGGCGAAACGACCAAGTATCAGGGAGCGAGGTGAGCCCGTGGTGTGGTTTCGCGGCCAGAAGCTTTGTGTCACCAGTCAGTACAAGTACCTGGGAGTGGTTATCACCGACGACCTGAAGTGGAAGGAGCAGGCCCTGCGGGCTACGCGTGTCACTGAAGTCGCCACCGCAGGTTGGTACTCTTTGTGGTGTGCAGGTGAGATACAAGCTAGGTATCGTCTCATGTGCTGGAATCAACTTGTGGGGGCCAAGCTGAAGTACGCCTTCGATGTCTGGCGTGCCCCCGTATCGCAGCTCACCAAGCTGGAGGCAGCAATGCTGCGCCCCATGAGGATGATTCTCGGCATCAGCCCTAAGACAAGCAAGTGGATTACACTCTTTCTGGCGCGCTCTTTCAGTGCGGAGCGTTTGCGGCGGGCGGCGCAACTGAAGTTCTATGGACGGCTGCGTGTTCTACCGGAGAAGCGATTTCCTGTCATCGCATCTCAAGTCAAATCCGACTGGACTGCGGAGGCCGAAGGCGCTATCAGGGACTCAATGGATCTACAACAAGGGCTTCAGGAGCTCCTAAATAGCTCAGAGAAGGACCTCGAGGGTTGGTGTTCGACTGTGGACAAGTGGGCCCTTCAGCAGGACGTCAAGATGGTGCAGCAACTGATGTGGGACAAGCGAGAGGCAGGCAGCGATCTTACTGATGGCCTGCGAGTCATCCTAAGACAAGTTTTTGGAACTAAGGAGTTCCCAAGATGGGTAGCCCTTGATGATGCGCATTATAATCTGCTTCGGAGAAGGTTGCTCAGCTGCAACAAGCGCCTTCGGTTGTACCGCAGCAAGTTGGTCAGTGGCATGTCCCCTCGCTGCTTCTGTTGTCATGATGATGTCAATGAGTCCCTTGCGCACTTCTTATGGGATTGCCCCATGCATGAGGGGAGACGTAAGCAGCTGTTGCTGAGTATGCAGAGGCTCGGTGGCATGGCTGTGGGGGGTGCTGAGGAAGATGGAGGGAGTGAGGAGGGTGGTGAGGTCGTAGGCGGTGAGGTTGTGGTGGAGGATGTGTTGCTTGGGCGGGAGCGGGAGGGCTCTGTGCGGCAGGGTTGGGATGATATGTCGCCTGTGGATCAATCACGATTGTTTTGTAAGCTTTGTCAGGGGAAGTCGCGCTTCCGCAGTAACTTTAGGCTTGCTGCGTTGTTAGGAGTTACAGCGTTGCGTCCCCCTCCAAAGTTGGATGTGTTGTTTGGATCATATGTGTCTGAGTGTTGGTCTGCTAGGGAGGGTAAAAGGGAGGAGCTTGGGGTGGAGGATGGGGGCGAGGAGGTGATTGACCTCACTGAGGTTCCATCAGCTTCTGTCCCACCCTCTCCCCCAAGTGACGTTGATGTTGCGCGGCGCGGCCGTCCGCGCAGTGTGGACGTCCTGGCTAGAGAGAGGGGTTCGGGAGCGCAGCGTAGTGTCTCCGAGTTCTTCTCTTCAGCTAACACCCTCGCATCTAGCTCTTCATGCACTTCACAGCCCCCATCTGCCCCTGCTGTTGCTGTTGCTGCTATGTCTGTTTGGTGTTCTGACAATGCGTTGGGATCGGCTGACCCCGGTGACCCAATGGAGGCACATGTCCAGGATCTGGATCTGATGCTATAGTCTGAGGAAGCCTATTATTATTATTATTATTATTATTATTATTATTATTATTATTATTATTATTATTATTATTATTCAGCCCAATGGCCTCAAGGCGTTAAACTGTGACGCCAACTCATAACCCTTTGGTGGTAGATGCTGGGGAGGAGGGTCGTTGCGCGCGTAAAAGATCTTAAACTCCGCATATGCTGGTTGATAGCCCAGGACCCAGCAGACACCAGATTGTTATGGGTGGGGTTTCGAGGCAGCTCTAGCAACCGCGCTTGGTGTATGCACTTGCACATTCGGTGACGTCTTGCAAGAGGTTGCTGGGACTGCGGAATAACCTCGGCTTAGTGCAGTCTTGCACTCAGGAGCTCCATCGGTGGCCCCGATCATCAGGCGAGAGACTGACACGGGGGGTGGAGGACCTCGAACAAGGGTATTGGAGGTTTATGTCCGTTGAGGATATGCCATTAGCTGCATCAGTACGCCTCAGATATAGTAAATCTGCCTTGGAGTGTTGACTGTGACATATTTGAGGGAAATCCCGATGAAAAAACCTAGTCACACTTGCTAAACAGAGTTCCAGCCAAATGGCCTCAAGGCGTTAAACTGTGACGCCAACTCATAACCCTTTGGTGGTAGATGCTGGGGAGGAGGGTCGTTGCGCGCGTAAAAGATCTTAAACTCCGCATATGCTGGTTGATAGCCCAGGACCCAGCAGACACCAGATTGTTATGGGTGGGGTTTCGAGGCAGCTCTAGCAACCGCGCTTGGTGTATGCACTTGCGCATTCGGTGACGTCTTGCAAGAGGTTGCTGGGACTGCGGAATAACCTCGGCTTAGTGCAGTCTTGCCCTCAGGAGCTCCATCGGTGGCCCCGATCATCAGGCGAGAGACTGACACGGGGGGGTGGAGGACCTCGAACAAGGGTATTGGAGGCTTATGTCCGTTGAGGATATGCCATTAGCTGCATCAGTACGCCTCAGATATAGTATTATTATTATTATTATTATTATTATTATTATTAT
>WBZZ01003907.1:102500-112500 GCA_019918135.1 Paulinella micropora
GGTATAGGAGGGTATGGGGCTGGTAGTACTATACCACCACCACCACTACAACTAAACATTCGACAATCTTGGGGGTATCCCTTTTTCCGAAATTTTCCATGAAGTATATGGACTTTTTTGAACACGTGTGGAAATGAAAGGAAATCAATTCACTGATTGCAGAACATATAAAAATAATATTAAAACATGTTTTTATTAATTGCAATACACTTTAACTTCATCTTCAGAGGTGGGCAGGAACCGGTCCGACACGGTAATCTTTCTCCTTTTTCATAGTCCCGGCTACTATGAATCTATGATGATAACAATGCCCAACATGCAGAATTTGCTTTTCATTTTGTTTATCTTTGTTTACATTAAGCATTTTACTTTATTATGATAATAAACATTGCTTTTACCTACAATAAATTCCCCCCGGGGGGAGGGGGGGAACGGGGGAGGAAGAGAAGTGCGATGTCGCCACGCAAAATACATAGATTCTACAACAAAATTTCTTTAATTACTAAAAAAAATAATAAATCTAACTCCGTAATATCATACTAACTAAATTAGAAGTTTGTTTAACTCTTGCACGCGACAAACGTTCTTAATCCCGCTTTCGACCATAACAAACCTGCCAGTGCAAAAATTACGATTAATACTACACTACTACAAAGAAAAAAAACACAAAACAAATTCAAACATCTTTCAGATGAAGGAGAAAGGTGAAAGCTATGCAAACTACCTGGTGCGTGCATTTGAAGTTAGCGCCGAGTCAGCGCAAGCGATGCTAAAACAAACTCCCATGCGTTAGGTGAGCTGGGAGCGGTGAGACCGGTGCCGCGTTGGGGGTTGGAAGGTGAGTTACCAGCAGACAGAGCGCCAGCTGCCATCCGCGCGATGAGATCCTCCAGCAAGCTTTCTCTCTTGCTCTTACTATTTTTGTTGTTGTTGTTGTTGTTGTTGTTGTTGCTGTTGTTGTTGCTGTTGTTGTTGTTGTTATCATTATCATCATAGTTTTTCTTGTTCTTGTTATTCTTCTTCTTCTTCTTCTTCACTCTCTCGTTCTCTTCTTCTGAGCTTTCCTCCTCCTCCTCCTCCTCCTCCTCCTTCTCCTTCTTCGAATTCTTCCTCTTTCTTCTCTCCTCTTCCCGTTGTCGCTTCTCTTGCGCCTCTTTTTCCTTCCGATCTTGCGCTTCTTTTTTCTTCCTTTCCTCCTCTCTCAACTTTCTTTCTTCTGCTAGCATTTCCTTAATGGATGCGGCTTGTTCTGACATTGCCTTGTTCACAAGATCCTGAACGACTTCTTTCGACACGCAGGCGGACGAACTACCCTGAATACAATACCGGTCGCCGTTGTTTAGTCGTTCATTTCTTGCGAACAGGGCAGTGGCAGAACAAACCAACAGCAACGACAACAACAACAACAAATAATAATAATAATAATAATAATAATAATAATAATAATAATAATAATAATAATAATAATAATAATAATAATAATAATAATAATAATAATAATAATAATAATAATAATAATAATAATAATAATAATAATAATAATAATAATAATAATAATAATAATAATAATAATAATAGTGTATCTCCTGCCAATTGCTGAGCCAAAAGGCCATGTGCATCCAGTCCTCCATTCCATAAGGAAAGTCTCCACACCAATCGGTGGAATAAAGGAAGTGACGGCATAGAACATTACTCTAGGAGCTTTATACCAATCAGCCCATGGAAAGGGACCGATGGCCTATGTACTCCCTAAATAATAATAATAATAATAATAATAATAATAATAATAATAATAGACTTATCAGTCAATTGGCCTTTGATCCTGTCGGACATGTGCCTCCATTGGTAGCACGGGACCGTTCGGTGACGCGGCTCCGCTCCAAAGACTCGACTGGCAGTGCAATGTGCAAATGAGCGTGCTGTGCATGTGCAAGTGGGTGCAAGGAGTGAGAGGAGTTATCTGCCGAGAAGAAGTCCGCGACGCTGCGCTGACCTCCACCTACAACAGATCTAGCCAGACATTCTACCTGACTAGGCCTTCCCCTCCTTCTACCCACCTCCTGAACGACCGTGAGGTCGATCACCTCCTCCTCCTCCTCCGCCCCCTCTGCCTCCCTGGTCTGCGCCTCCAACTCCTCCCACTCCTTCCAGATGGTGGCAACAAACCTTCCTAACTCCTCCTCCACCTCTTCTGGGACAGGGATAAACAAAACGCCGAGCATCGCCGCCATCTTTTCATCCTCCCCCTTCAGCCATTCCTCTTTGAAGAGCCTCATCTCCTCCTCTGCCTCCCGCAGTTCCCTGTGATAAAGCCCTCCTCGATTCAGCATGAGGGGCTGCCGGGCTTGCGCCTCATCGATAAACTTAAACAGTGCCTCACGAGAGCTCGCAAACGTTGGGCAATGCAGCAGGAAGTGACGTAACGACTCGTTAACCTCAGTGCCACACAAGGCGAAACAGCTTGAGCAGTCCGGCGAGCATGAGCCAAATTTGGATCGGTAGAGGCGAAGGCGATTGTTGCAGCTCAACAATCGCCTTCTGATAAGGTTGTGACTTCCCCCTCCAGCGCCCGCCAACGTGGGAAAGCAGAGCGGGAAGACATCTGGCTAAGCAGCACCCTAAGCCCATCAGAGGGCTTAGCCTGCCGCTCCCAGCCAGCTACTTCCTGCCGGACAGACCATTGCTTTACCACCTCGTTCCAGTTTGCCAGAGCGGCCCGCCAGTCCTTATCATCTACCGTGCCATCTTCGTTCACGACCCGCTTGAGCGCATCCAAGCCCTCCCGCAGCCTGTGATCTGCTAAGATCAAATTTTCCGTATCTTCCTTCCATTTGCACCGACCCGTGTTGTAAAGCCTGCGTGTTAGCGCTGTGTTGCCCAGTAACTCGATGCGCCCTAGGAACCGAAGCCGGGCCGCCTTGGCAAGGATGCTAAAACTCGGCGTGCGGCCTAAACCCCTGGTGATGCAGCCGCTTGTGCGCGTACCAACACCCAAGATGACCCGCAGGGGCGCTACCAACGCGCCCTCCAGCTTACTCAGCTTGTTGGCGCCCGGCAGATCCCAAAAAGCCGATGCGTAAAGCAACTTTGCGCCAACCATTTGCTGCCAATTCATCAGCCGAAGACGCGCTGGAACTTCATGGGCAATCCAGAGGGGGTAGCAGGCAGCCGTTCCCGCTACAGTGATTTCCGCCGCCCGCTTCGCTTGCGGTTTATCGGAGAGGGTGTCCGTGAGCAGAACTCCCAGGTATTTGTAGTGGTCGGTGACGTTGAGAACCTTGCCCCGGAACCTCACGCATGGGGGCGACTTTTTTGACTTGGCGTGCCCGTATATCGGCATGACTTCCGTCTTGCCCGGTTTCAGGTTGATTTCAAGCCGATAGTCCTCCACGAATGTCGCCACGACATTTACAATCTGTTGAAGCTCCGTGACACTATGCGCAATTACCGCAACGTCGTCGGCGTAAAGCAGGGTCCGTATGTCTTCGATGCGGTTGAGGTCCTCGATCTCCAACTCTTTCGCGATTCGGACCGTTAGCTCATCCATGAAGACGTTGAACAGCGACGGTGACAACGGCGACCCTTGCTGAACTCCCATCTCTTCCAGCACTTCACCAGTGAGTTCGCCATCGACTAGCACTCGCGATGACGTTCTTCGGTAAAAACGCCGCAGAATGCGATAGAATTTGCCCTGTACCCCCATCTGGGTTAGCCTCTGAAACAACCCGGCCCGCCAAACCGTAGGGAATGCCTTTCTCAGATCCACGAACAAAACGAAAGAACGGAGGCCAGCTTGTTGTCTAAGGCGCAGACGCTCCTTAAGGACAAAAATCTGGTCCCCCGTACTACGTTTTGGCCGGAACCCACCCTGCTCTGGGCGAAGCCTGCCCGGCTGATCGATGAAAGCCGTAAGCCTCGCCGCCATAAGGGACAGATACATCTTACCCAGACAGCTCAGACGCGATGTCTCTCCAATTTTCCGGATCGGTTGGGTCGCCTCCTTTTGGGATGTTGACGATAATCGCTTTGCCCCAGTCGCTGGGGGTGTATTCGCACGATTTCAACCAGTTGAAGAAGCGCACCAGAAAGCTCACAATCCGCGTGCCTCCGTACTTGAGCATCTCGTTCTTGATCTTATCCGGTGAGCACGCTTTGTGATTCTGGAGATTTTCCTGGCAGAGCTCCACTTCCTTCTCGGTGTAATCATAGTCCAGCGGGCCCGTCTCAGTCCGGATCTCCTCGGCTTGCGCCATGGCCTCGAATTGGTCGCGCAGGTTGTCGTTATACTGGAAGGTTTCGCGGGCCTTCCGCTCGGGCTCAATCCGCGCTGCTTCCTTATCAGAACCGACTTCCTCTACACATGCATCCTCCAAAAACTGGTTTTCTTTGGGGACCACCATACGTCGGCGGTATTCTTCCCATTCTTGTAGTTTTTCCCGGAGTGTGCATGCCAGAGTGCCATCGGGCTTCCGAACAGGAGCAGAAGCGTTCGACCGCCGAACCCCGCCCAAACGCTTTGACAGCTTCCAGTACGTGGCCATGGTAGCGCTCCTGAAGTTGGCAGCGGTGTCATTCTGGACCCGCTTCCACGCTTGCTCCTTCTTCTCCTTGCATAACCTTCTGACCGCCTTCCTCGCTTCTTTATATCTTTGCCAGGCCTCTCGGTTGGCCTCATTCCTTCGCCAGAGGCCGTATGCCTCTCTCCGTCGCGCAATCGCTTCCCTAAGACTGCTTTTTGGGGGTGGCTGTCCCCCCCAGACCAGTTCCGCCCACACAGCTTTGTGGTCGGTATCAAGGTCTACCTCGTCGACGCCGAAGCTTGCCTCCTCCGCCAGCTCGGAAGAGACGCAGATGTAATCCAGTAGATGCCTTCGTCCACCTACATTTTCCTGCCTAGACCACCAATATTTGTCCCCCCGTGGTTGCGAAAACCCACTGAGATATTGCGCAACCCCGTGGCAACAAGCATCGCAGCCAGCAACTCACCATTCTCACTCCTAACCCCTCTACCCCTCCCATCTATCTCGCCAAAGAGGCCCACCACTCCCTCCTCCCGCGCTATTCTGGCGGGCCCCAGCTTAGCATTAGCATCACCAACCGTAACCACATGACCTTTGGTGGCGAAGTAGGAGACGGCCGCCTGCCACGCCTCATAGGCTGCAATAGATTCCTCTCGTTGATTTTCTTGGGGGAAGTAGCCGTTGCCGACGAACACATCCGATGCCGTCGCGCTCCCAGACGACAGCCTCACCCACAATTGCTGTGGGTGTGGAACAGGCGCCTGTACAATGGTAGCGCACGGTGCCAGATAGTTGGCCACCAACGTCAAGACTCCCCCCAAGAGACGCGAGCCCGCACCAGTTGCAGCCGCTTTGCCGAGGACTGCGAAGCCGTCGACTTGGAGCTTCTCCACCTTCTGCGACGATAGGTTGTGCTCCTGGACTCCGACGATCACCCAGCCTCGCTCCTTGTAGTGCTCCGGCCATTCCCCAAAGCCTGGGCTATCCGCACCCACTTTGCCTTGCCAATTATGTGAGGCCACCCTCAGTGGGAAGCCTTTCACAAATTGGGAAGAACGAAGCTGATGCCGATGCCTGCGCTTCGGTTGAGCCCGCCTGGAGCCCTCCGCCACCCTCCACGGCCCATCCTGCACCCTCCGCCCCAGCTCCTCCAGCTCCCGCATCCCGCCCCACCCCGCCAAGGGAGATTCACCGCTTGAGGCTTCGCCCTGGGGCTCGTCGACTTCCACGTCGAGCACCCAGTAGCCAAATCCCTGCTTGCGAAGCTCCCTCTGCATCTCTACATACTGGGCACCCCCCCGTGCAGCCCGCTGCTTCTCTCTTTCCCGGAAAGTCCTACCCGTCGCAACGTGAACCTTTCCCGTGAAGAACTTACGCTCCCGCAGCAGCCGCACCATCTTCTCCGCCTCCTCACAAGACGCACATTTAATCCGCAAATGTCGCCCACTACCTCTGCCCGCGAATTCCACCTCGACTTCCCCGAGACCGAGAATTCGGAGCTCTCGCGCCATGACCACTGTCTGAGAGACATGCGATAGCCCCCATACTATGCAACATCTCTTATCCAGCTCATTTCGTACCTTCCTCCGCCACCTCCTCGGTGGCGGTACCGCTTGCCACACGCCGTGACCAGACCTTTCCGGACGTGACTTCTCTTCCGAGGTTGGGGAGGGTGATCGAGATGCAGCAGGATTGCTGGCTCTACGTGATTCAGGTTGCCCGTCAGGTACGCGAGCACTCGACCACCCCACCCCGGCCGAGTAGCCATCGCCACCCGCAGGCGCACTCCCACGGGGAACGTCTAAACCTGAAGGATTACCGCCTTGACCCATAGGGCCAGCACTAGCGGCCGCGCTCTTCGCATAAGAACCTGACATAAGTGGTATGGGACCCCGGTGCCGCATTGATCGAGTTGTAAACTCGATAAATGAGGACCCAGGTGGGGTTATTTAAAGCTCAACCCTTAAAAAGCATACGTGTACGTATGTATAGGAATACACACAAACACTCACCTGCATCCGTAACCAGGTACGAGGCAGACCCGCTGTGCATCATCGAGGTAGGTGTCGTGGCAAACCACCCTGCGTCCGATAAACGCTGCAAGTGAGTCATCTACCGAGAGCACAGAGTGACAGGCCCGTGCACGTGTACCCACCACCCCATAACCCTCCGCCAGGGCAACCCCATGGCATCCGCAGGATGAGCACGAAGAGTGCTGAGAGAGAGGGTGAGCCAGGAGCCCCGCTCCGGTCCGTCGTTACTTTGGTCATTTAGTCGTTTCAAGGCTTGTGGTAAGGTGTAGGGCCTCTCGCCTTCGTACAAACTCCGACCGACAGTAGTTTGGTTGACCATCCTTCGCGGTGACCCTCTGAACACAACCCCCTCCCCCAGTGCCCACCCCTTGTGATTCCAGAGGCCACCCCGAGCCAAGAGCCATGAGTATGATGAGCAACTCACATGAGTTACTCTCAGTAATTGGGACCCGTCTCATAAATCAATGGAACGCTTATCGTGCGCCCCTCATAGGCTCAGCCCGCCCATGTGAAAGCTAGGCCTCGCCCAAAGCAAAGCAAAGCAAAGCAACAATAACAACAACAACAACAACAACAACAACAAAAAAAAAAAAAAAAAAAAAAAAAAAAAAAAAAAAGAGAGAGAGAGAGAGAGAGAGAGAGAGAGAGAGAGAGAGAGAGAGAGAGAGAGCGAGCGAGAGCGAGGCCGCCGTGGCTCGCCCGCAATCCAGCTGGGTGCACCTCGTCACAACCACTCATCGGCGTGAGCTCATAGCTGTGTGCGACATAGGTACAAGAGCAAGAGGAGAAACAGTGTGCCAGCGTGGATGTGTGGGTGAGGCAGTGCGGTGAGGCAAAGCAGCGATGCCAGTCGAATCCCTGGAGACGGAACCTAGCATCAAAAACATCGTATAAGTCTACCCCAGGCCTCCATCCACCGAGTGGTGAGCTCGATAAAAGAAGACCCGAGTGGGGTTATTTAAAGCTCAACCCTTAAAAAAGCATAAACATGTACGCCGCCAGGAACCCAACAACAATAACATAGCAGCCAGGAACCCAACAACAATAACATAGCAGCCAGGAACCCAACAACAATAACATAGCAGCCAGGAACCCAACAACAATAACATAGCAGCCAGGAACCCAACAACAATAACATAGCAGCCAGGAACCCAACAACAATAACATAGCTTCCGTAACCAGCCTTCAGGAACCCGCCTCAGTTACCCGCCCCCGTAACCAGGCCAGAGACGTGACGTACTATGCATCATTGAGGTGTCGTGGCAAGCCACCCTGCGTCCGATAGAAGCTACAAAAGAGTCATCTACCGAGAACACTAAGTGACAGGCCCGGTCACGCACCCAACACGTCCCGACCCTCCGCCAGAGCATCCCCATGGCATCCGCAAAGTGAGCACGAGGGGTTCTGGGAGAGAGGGTGAGTCAGGAGCCCCGCGTCCAGGCAGTCGCTACTGTAGCAGTTGAGTGATTTCAAGGCTTGTGGAAATGTGTGGAGCCTGTCGCCTTCATTCCCACTCATACCGACAGTAGTTTAGTTAACCAACCTGTCCAGTGACCCACTGAGCCCAACCCCCTCCCTCAGATAACCCCCACCCCCCGCACCCCGAGTGATACCAGAGGCCACCCCGAGCCAAGAGCCGTGAGCGTGGTGAGAGAGCTTCTCTCAGTAAAGTTTCCGTCTCATGAATCAGTGGAGCACTGATTATGTACCCCTAATAACAAGCTGCCAACGGCCCCAACCCCGCCGTGTGGCGGTGACACCCAACCATGTATTGGTGCCCCCCATAATAATAATAATAATAATAATAATAATAATAATAAAAATAATAATAATAATAATAATAATAATAATAATAATAATAATAATAATAATAATAATAATAATAATAATAATAATAATAATAATAATAATAATAATAATAATAATAATAATAATAATAATAATAATAATAATAATAATAATAATAATAATAATAATAATAATAATAATAATAATAATAATAATAAAGTTTGAAAAAAAAATGTCAGCGCTTCCCGTTAGACAGATTATACTCGGAAAAAAAAAGACAGGCAAAGGCTCACTGATAGAATGCCACACACACTAGCTAGCCATACTAAAGCTAGTAGCTATACTCCCCTCTCTAAACTATATGCTGCGGCGCCCAAAGAGACCTTTTGCCCCCCCCCCCCGGGCCCCCCCCCCTCACAAAAAAAAGAAAAAGAAGAAGAAGGAGTAGCAAAGATTATACCTCCAACGACATGTCCACTTCATCAGCGTCGACCGCGGGCTTTTTGGACTTCGGCTTGCCTAGTCACGTCAGAAATTAGAAACACTGAAAAAAAAGCATACAAAAAAAGATGAAATTTGCTAGTACCTGGCTTTTTCTTGCTGGACCCCTTAGGCATAGGAGGCTCAGGGGTCTCTTCTTCTTCAGGGACGTCTGGAACGTCTGGAACATCGTCGACGTCGATGGATTCTGCACAAAGAACCAAACAATATTACATACATCCTTCATTTTTCATTACATACAATGTTGCTACCGAATCTCAGTTTTTTTGGCCTGCCCGAAGAGCGAGGCTCAGTCGGGCCCTTTTTTTGATTCTTCTTCTAACGTTTCAGGCGAGCATGCAGTAAATATGCAAAACAAAGAAAAGGAAGATGCAAAAAAAAACAAAAAAAAAACAAAAACAAAAAAAAAAAAAAAAAAACAAAAAAAAAGATGGAGCTGGTGGAGAAGAAGAATAATAACATGTATATGAAGAAGAAAAAGAAAAATGGAAGAAAAAGAGGAAGAAGAAGAAGAAGAAGAAGAAGAAGAAATGACCTTGTTTGCTTCGTACAGAAGCAAAAGCTCCCGCTTCCGCCAGTTGCAAATCATAGGCGGGTTCGTGGGGTTACCGACGTAGAGGAGCCACGCGGGCTTCACCTGCTTCTCGAAGTCCATCGGCGACGGATCAAGCATGCAAGAGTGTTTAAGGTTAAAACCAAAAAAACCCATGAGCTGATATTGGATTTCGTCAGCCTTGCCATCGCCGTCAGTGTCGACCTCGCGCGCAGCAAAAATGAAGCGCTTCGATCCTGCAACATCCAAGTATAAAAAATATGTGCAGCTTGTGAATTTTGAAAAACATACAGTACCTCGATTGACTTGCGCAGGAGTCTTCTTGCGCCAACCAATGGGAAAGACAATGAAGAGCCTGCAAATAAAAAATAAACAATCAGTTTATAAAAATCTTTCATACTTATAGGGAAAAAGACCCGGGAGCACAAGGTGAAGTTTCACCCTTACATGTCTCCACTTGCGTGGACGCCTTCAGTTCGAAATTGTTGTACTTTTTAAGTGCAACGTCGAGCGCGAACGCCCCCTCCCGATGTTTGTTGTCCTCGGATGTGAACTTAAAGAGCAAGCTAATTAAAGCAGCAGCAAAAGAGGAAGAATAATAATAA
>WBZZ01003907.1:117500-120000 GCA_019918135.1 Paulinella micropora
GTCACTTCCTTTATTCCACCGATTGGTGTGGAGACTTTCCTTATGGAATGGAGGAATGGATGCACATGGCCTTTTGGCTCAGCAATTGGCAGGAGATACACTATTATTATTATTATTATTATTATTATTATTATTATTATTATTATTATTATTATTATTATTATTATTATTATTATTATTATTATTATTATTATTATTATTATTATTATTATTATTATTATTATTATTATTATTATTATTGCTTAGAGCTGCCTTGCGGGGGTGTCAGTAGAGCCTATCGTCAAATCTTCGTACTCCTCACGGGTGAGACGATGGAGGCACATGTGCAGAAATGCATTCGCCATTGACTGAGCAGCACTATTATTATTATTATTATTATTATTATTATTATTATTATTATTATTATTATTATTATTGGACACCGTGATAGCCCAGTGGTCGAGTTCTACCATCTGGGCCCTGTCGCCAGTTCGATTCCCGTCGGTGCCACCAGTATTTTCATTGAACATACCGGTCTATTTCTGGACCAGTATTTTCATTGAACATACCGGCCCGTCTGGAAGTGTTGGAACTGCCCTTGCGGGGGTGTCATTAGAGCTTATCGTCAATTCTTCGTACTCCCCTCACGGGTGAGACGATGGAGGCGCATGCGCAGAAATGCATCAGCCATTGACAGAGAAGCACTATTATTATTATTATTATTATTATTATTATTATTATTATTATGGACACCGTGATAGCCCAGTGGTCAAGTTCTACCATCTGGGCCCTGTCGCCAGTTCGATTCCCGTCGGTGCCACCAGTATTTTCATTGAACATACCGGTCTATTTCTGGACCAGTATTTTCATTGAACATACCGGCCCGTCTGGAAGTGTTGGAAGTGCCCTTGCGGGGGTGTCATTAGAGCTTATCGTCAATTCTTCGTACTCCCCTCACGGGTGAGACGATGGAGGCGCATGTGCAGAAATGCATCAGCCATTGACAGAGAAGCACTATTATTATTATTATTATTATTATTATTATTATTATTATTATTATTATTATTATTATTATTATTGTTATTATTATTATTATTATTATTATTATTATTATTATTATTATTATTATTATTATTATTATTATTATTATTATTATTATTATTATTATTATTATTATTATTATTATTATTATTATTATTATTATTATATAGCATAGTTTAAAGAGGGGAGTATAGATACTAGCTTTAGTATAACTAGCTAGTGTGTGTGGCCTTCTATCAGTGAGCCTTTCTCTGTCCTTTTTTTTTTGAGTGATTTCCTCTAACGGGAAGCGCTGCCATTTTTTTCATGTGTATTTCAAACTTTAGGTATGCCATGCTGAGGGCTAGCAAGGCGCCGATATATGTGGCACACCGTGGTGGTGGCTACGGAGTCTTTTCTGATAAATACCTTCCTCCTTCTTTTCAGCTTGGGCTCCTCGAACCAGGAGGAAAGTCTTTGCGTGCAGATCATGCTGCATTTTCTGATCATTTCACTATGAAAATTGGGAGTTCCCTGCAAACAGGGATGCATCCAATTAAATTCATTAACGAATCGAGCAGGAATGCAATGCATCCCATCAACTCTTCATCGCAAGGGTTCAACAAGCTCGACGAGGACACTTGCCGACCGAACGTGAAGGTAAATTATGTTAGTTGTTACATACATCCATGCAATGTAAGTTTTTGTTACGTTTCTATAAATATTGTTGTAAATAATGTCAGGTCAGCAAGGGTACTCCTATTGTGACTGTCACCACCGCAATATCGAAAGATCAAGAGATTTTGCTCAGCTATGCGCCTAATCCAGACCTAGAGATAGCTACGCTGCCAAGCGATGCACATCCGGTCTGGTTGAAAGAGGCTGCCAAGGAAGGAGCTAAAATCCCAGTTTTCCTGTTCGAGACTGACATTGGTCATGTATGTTTCATCGTTCCTGAGAAAGAACATCCGCTTCCACTTAAGTCAATTTCCTTGCATCATGAAGCAAAGGTTGAACTTTTAGCGTCGGTCAGCAGTATTAGTTCTGATGGAAAGCAATCGCTCTCCAGGGCATCATCTATTCCGCCGGAAAAAAAGAGGAAGCTTCTCGACAGCGTGTCCTCAATTTCAGATAGTCGCCGCACGCTTCTGCCCAGAGAAAGCTCGGACATTACAGTCATCACAGAAAAATCAAGCTTGAGTGATGCACAGGTAAAAAATAAATAAATGAAAATTATTACTGAGAAGATTCTTTTTTACAGGCCGGTGTTCCTCACGTTGATGCTAACCTCGACAGCTGGAAACAGTCAGACAGTTCTACTGTCACTACAGGATATGATGTTAGTAGCTGCAGCAGCTCTAGACTATATCTTCCTACTGGCTCCATGGTAATTTTTTTTCTCTACCTGTCTATGTTCATGCTGGTTAATGTTCATAAGCGATCTTGTTTGCGTAGAACGTCGACGAAGAGTGTTCAGATACGGATTCAAACGGTGATGCTG
>WBZZ01003907.1:125000-137748 GCA_019918135.1 Paulinella micropora
AATCCGCTGTTTTTCGAAGTTTTGACATGCGCCCCCGCGAAACTTGTTAACATGCATCCTGCACGTACAAGTTAACAGTATTTACTTACTGTAATTTAGTAGTACATGCTGCTGCATGTTACCATAAGCAGCTGAGTCTCCTTCGCGACAAACAGTATTTACTTACTGTAATTTAGCAGTACATGCTGATGTTTTTTATCCTATGCAGCTGAGTCTCCTTGGCGACAAACCAGAAGCTGGCATCATCAGCGTCTTCGCCATCTTGCCTTTCTCCTTGAAACTTAAACCCTAGCACTTTATTCACAAGCTCCCAATTTCTGTGTATTGGGGTATGGGTGGGGTATGGGAGGGGTAATAGTATGAGGTCGCATTCGTATTTCTTGCTACTGGCATGGAGAATAAGCTGGTGTGGACAGAAAAGAAAATAAACCTCACCCGTTTATATTCGATGCGGCCCCAGAAACCCTAGCACTTTATTCAACAAGCTCCCAATTTCTGTGTATTGGGGTATGGGTGGGGTATTGGTGGGGTATGGGAGGGGTAATATGAGTCCTTGCGTAAATTCAAACAGAGTCCATGCGGCCCCAGACGTATGCCGATAAGAAATCATGCGAAACTTGTTAAAATGCATGCTGCACGTACAAGTTAACAGTATTTACTTACTGTAATTTAGTAGTACATGCTCATGTATTTTATCATATGCAGCTGAGTCTCCTTGGCGACAAACCAGAAGCTGGCATCATCAGCGTCTTCGCCATCTTGCCTTTCTCCTTGAAACTTAAACCCTAGCACTTTGTTCAACAAGCTCCCAATTTCTGTGTAATTTGGGGTATGGGAGGGGTAATAGTATGAAGTCGCATTCGTATTTTTGTCTGTGCAGGTTCTCCTCATGCCATGTATGGGGTATGAGGGGTATGAGGTCGCAAAGTCGCGTCCAACATAGCTAAGTAGTACGCCTCATTAGTACAATTTATGCAACATATGACTTAGTTATGTTTGATAAATTGTTCGGGACAGAAACCCTAGCACTTGATTCAACAAGCTCCCAATTTCTGTGTATTGGGGTATGGGTGGGGTATGGGAGGGGTATGGGAGGGGTAATATGAGGTCGCATTCGTATTTTTGTCTGTGCAGGCTCTCCTCATGCCATGTCGGCCAGGAAGCTGCGTCGTGCCCACAGGGAAGCCCAGGAGCGCGTCGCCGGACGCCTGCATGGAGGCAGGGAGGAACGGGGCCGATATCAGTCGTACACGCGATTATCGGTATTGATTGGTCGTGCTATGGGAGAGCATGGTGGCGTGACTGTTGCTGAGGCGTTCGAGCTGGTGATGAGATGGAAAGAGAAGCACCCTTCCGTGTCCAAGACTGCTGCGATTAAGTTATGGGACATCCTAGGAGTGTTGATTTGCCCGGACGGAATTAATTGGCCCAATCTCCAGACACTGATCTATGACATTCGGGAAGTTGCAGGAACCGGGGGGTTCAAAAATTGCAAATTTGCAGGAACCAGTGTCAGGAAGGATTGTATTGGAGGCACAGAAGCGGCTTGGAAGCCTGCCGAACCTGTCGACGCCCCAGGACTGACGCGCTCAGCCTTTTTCACAGGAAGTAATCTCTATCTCCCGCCATACCCATTATACACTCTGTGACTTCAGCATTCGTCGCTGCTCATGCTTGCATTAGAGCATACCCAGGGATATACTGCGCTAATGCAAGCATGAGCCAGCCACGAATGCTAAAAGTTGTGGCCGCTGGCCAAGCAACACTGACATCTGTGTTTGTGTTTATGCGCTATATCCGTCATGACTTTGATACCCCTGTCATACCCCACCTCTCATACCCCTGTCATACCCCACCTCTCATACCCCTGTCATACCCCTCTCATACCCCTAGGCCTGTCATACCCCACCTCTCATACCCCTCTCATACCACTGTCATACACCTCTCTAGCATTCGTGGCTGGCTCGAGGGACTACGCGCTCATCCAGCCAGACGTGCGCTCCTGGTGGATGCAAAAGAGCGCGACTACAAGAAAGCTGAGGCAATGCGGGTCCCTGATTATGTGTCCATTCGAGATCGGCCGTTGGAGAGTATTGGAGACGCCATCGACAGCCCTAGATATGAGGATTATTTGAAGAATTTACCTCTAGAGGTAAAGGTAGTGATTTAGTCTGTGATTAAATATTATTCCCCTATGCCCCGCGTTCTGCAATAAGCTACCCCTCATACCTCGCCTCGCATACCCCTCTCATACCCCTGTCCCATACACCTGTCTCTCATACCCCGCCTCTCATATCCCTGTCCCATACCCCTGTCTCATATCCTTGTTCCATACCACTGTCTCATACCCCGCCTCTCGCACGTATACCCCTGTCCCATACCCCGCCTCTCATACTCCTGTCCCATACCCCTGTCTCATACCCCTGTCCCATACCCCTGTCCCATACCCCTGTCTCATACCTCTGTTTCATAGTATTACCCCTGTCCCATACCCCTATGCACCGTCATTCTGCAATAAGCTACCCCTCATACCCCGCCTCGCATACTCTCAACCCCGCCTGTCATACCCCTCTCATACCCTGTCATACCCCTCTCATACCCCACCTCTCACACCCCTCTCATACCCCTGTCATACCCCGCCTCTCTCATACCCCTGTCATACCCCACCTCTCATACCCCTGTCATACCCCTCTCATACCCCGCCTCTCATACCCCTGCCATACCCCTCTCATACCCCACCTCTCATACCCCTCTCATACCCCACCTGTCACACCCCTCTCATACCCCTGTCATACCCCACCTCTCATACCCCTCTCATACCCCTGTCATACCCCTGTCATACCCCACCTCTCATACCCCTGTCATACCCCACCTCTCATACCCCTGTCATACCCCACCTCTCATACCCCTCTCATACCCCTGTCATACCCCACCTCTCATACCCCTCTCATACCCTGTCATACCCTTGTCATACCCCACCTCTCATACCCCTGTCATACCCTCATACCCCTTTCATACCCCTGTCATACCCCTCATACCCCGCCTCTCTCTTTCTCTCTCTCTCTCTCTCTCTCTCTCTCTCTTTGCCTCTCTCTCAAAAAGTTACAAGTAATAAAAGTTGTTTTTTTTTACTTTTTACTTTTAAAAAAATATTTCATATTACAATTAAAAATTGTATGTAGGATGTGAAAAACTGGCTGTCAATTTGTTGGTCATGGGATGCGTCCCCGATACAGAAGGGTAAGCGTGCTCAAAAAAAATCGCAGACACTAACTACTGGTAGAGTAATGGACTTTGAACAAAAAGATAGGAATAGAAAATGCAACACTGAAATTTTTGACATTTTGCCGTACGGTGAAAAGCCAAGTAATTCGTGGCCATGGTGGGAAGCCACTTTCACTGAACTTGTAGAACAGAAAGTACACATTTACTCTATATGTGCCGACACGCCATCTATGTGTGACATTATGTGTCATATCGGCCCAAAAGTGTGCGAGGCTGCCCTTACAGGTGGTGCAGAGGAAAGCAAATAGATGGAGATAAGAAACGTGTTAGTTGGCTCGTTAACGAACCTTCGTGTAGGAGAAAAATAACAAATGAGTATGAGCTGTTTGGCGCTGCAGCTGACGCGCGTGGGGAAGAAATAAACGGATTTACAGGGAAAAGTCCCCTGCTTTTGTTAGAACGTTCCTGTTTACGAAGATGTGATGCAGATTTCGCGCATAGCATTAGTTATGGTATTGTTTTGCGTTATATGTTGCCCTTGTTCAAAGGAAAAAGAGTTATATCGATTCTACCTTTTAAAGAATGTAAAAATAAACCCAGAACACAAGCAGAGATAAGAAACGAAGAAGAGAGACAAGAAAAGTATGAGACAGATAAAGCAATGAAATTAGTGTGCAAGGATCAAAATAATCTGTTCAAGATAAAACAAGAACGTAGGAAGGCAATGGATGATTGGTTAAAGTTTTGTGCAGAATCTGCTTATTCAACAACTGCTGTGCCTTTTGGTGATCCCAAGTCGAAGAGCACCAAAAGTTGCATGACTATGCACGAGTGCATAAAGTACACAGTTAATTGCTACAGCGATGCGAAAGATATAGGTATCATACCCCTCTCATACCCCTGCCATACCCCTCCCATACCCCTCTCATACCCCTGCCATAACCCTCCCATACCCCTCATACCCATAATTTTCTTTGATAGTTTGCAGGCGGATTAACAGGTGGAGCTTATGACACATGGGCAGCGTTGTGCGAGCTTTTTGGTGCTATGGATCCTGACAGTAAGTTCGGTAGTGAAGGCTCCAGAATCATAACAGGTCAGTATGTAGAGGAGTTGATGGTGAAGGAAAGAGATGTACACAGGCTAGTACTAGCTAATTTACCTCCAACTGATCATGCTTTTTTTTTCCATGCAGTTGAGCATATCATTGCAACTATGAAAGAGATAGGTAGCCTACGCAATATATGGACTATGCCTGGCGAACGCACTATGGGAGGGCAGGTGCGGCAGATACATAGCAAATCTAATCCTACCGCTAATCTAGCTGCAGTCGTATCTCAAAACGCGAACTCAAGAGCACAAGCAGGGTTTGTGCAGCTTGGTAACGACTTTCTAGATAGGATGGAAAGTGTTCCAAATCTTTCCAAAACTGTAAAAAAAAATTTAAAGAATTATGATATATATAATTATAATTTAATATTAATATTAAATTACTTGAATTGAAGTTATAGGTATCATACCGGCGCGGCGACAGACTTATGGATATTTAAATGTTAAGGCAACAATATTAATAAGGTTAGTGCTCTTAATAAGATGTTGAATAAGTTCAAGTGCGAAGTCATAGTGCAATTACTACACCACATTAAAGAGGCCACACTCATACCACTCACATACCCCTCATCATTATTATTGAAGTGTACTAATTCAGTAATTAATATTATAATATTATATATTTACGCAAGCACTGTTTTAATAGAATACGTTATTATTATTATTATTATTATTATTATTATTATTATTATTATTATTATTATTATTATTATTATTATTATTATTATTATTATTATTATTATTATTATTATTATTATTATTATTATTATTATATTATTATTATTATTATTATTATTATTATTATTATTATTATTATTATTATTATTATTATCATTATTATTATCATTATTATTCTGGAGGGGTGCACAAGATGGCACTCCATGGGAAGAGGAGGTGGTTGGGCCTCTCCCCACGAAGGTGACCGCTTGGGGAGGGCGGTCACCGGGATATGCGCAACTCTCAACTGGGCATTTACTCGGTAGGGGTTCGGCCAGGCAGGTTGTGGGGTTGTCTGTTGGATTGTTGGTTGGCTCGTTTTTCTTGGCTGTTGGTTTGGGTCTGGTTTCCTGGTTAGCCCATTTTCGCCGAATTTCCTGCCGAGTAAATGCCTGGGGGCTTCCAGTTCCGGTTTGGTGATCTTGTTGAGGTGAGCATTCGGAGGAAACAGTACCGAGATGGGTGGAAGATAGGATTCACATTGAGCCGAGATGGGGCTGAGTTGACCTGTTCCAACTCGGCTCCATTTCGGCTTCATGTTAATCCTATCTTCATCCTATCTGGGTTTTGTCTCCTCCCTATCTTCGCTTCTTCGGGGTTGCCTAACTGGAACACATGATGAGCGCACGTTGGAGAGGGGCTTCAGTCGGTCCCAATGCCTTGCCAGTGCCTTGCTGCGTTGCCGTGCCTTGCCCCATGCATTCACACCCTCCACCGTTGCATTTCTAACTGAGCAGCTTCGGCTGGGATTACTATACTTGTCTGTAAGACCCTATAGGTACCGCTAGGTTCGCGCCTTCTATACCCACGTGGGGGAAGGAGTTTCAGCGGCACGCCGTCCGATCTGGCTCCACTCGGGGACACCCGTACCTCATGATGTGTATTGTTAGGAGCAGCTGAAAGTCCATAAGGCATGAGAGTAGAGGCGTTGGCGATGCGATGGAGAGTGTGTGTAGTGCGTGAGGCAGGTTCTGGCGACGCTGGGGGTGCTGGCGGGCGCCGAAGGGCACGAAGCGACGCGGCAGCGTCCAGTGACACCGGCGGAAATGCGTGTAGTGTGTGTTGCAGATACCGCCGATGCTATTTGCATGGACGGGCGCTTTCCTTGGCGTAAAGAGGCGCGGCGGTGATGGCCAGCGACATTGGCCGTCTACTACTCTCAATGGATTACAAATACGCGAAGCACGGAGCTACCACTGTGGCCCTTATGGGACAAGGTAGAATCGCCGAAGACCTGGACAATCCCCGTGGGAATGCCTCTTCGACGGGCTCTGGCCCGATGTCCCAGGATGGGAGGATGAGGGCTCGCGTATATGACGGAATTCCTGAACCACGTGGAGAGGCTATCTTAGCTGCGCCTCATCCTTCCTCCCCAAACCTGGCACACGGGTCGGCGCTTCAACATAAGGCGAGCGGCGCTATATGGCAGATGGCACCGCCGCCTCGACGGTACCGGCGGGTAGATCGGTACGACAAGGACGGGCGTAATCTGATTGTCTGGGGGCTCTCAGAACGCGCCAATCTACAGGAGATCGCCTCCAAAATGAGCGGTCTTGGTCTGGTGGTCCCGGTAATGGAGTGGCAAGGCCAGCGAATGTTTCGTCACCTGGAGCTGGTCTACGAGGACGATGACAGCAGGCAGACGGCGTTGCAGCAACTCAAACATCTCAAATTCTTCGGCAGAGGGGTCAATGTGGCCCTTGGCGCAGGTTCAGGGACAGGGAACGTGTCCGAAGGCTTATTTGCATCCATCTGCGTGGGGAAGCGGCGGTCCGGAAGGAGGAAGCTGCGACGGGGTATCGCGTCTTGCCTCTGCGTGAAGAATGTGTCGATGATGTGCAGGTGGTGTCTTCGGAATTGGCTGCCGATGCACCTAAGTGTGTGTCTGAGTGTGCTGATGTGCATGTGGTGCCCCTGCATTCGGCGGCCAGTGCAGTGGGGGACCAACCTGCGCAAGCACCTGCAGAGGGGGGCAGCACGAGGGCGGAAGCCAAGCGCGGCCGTCGGGTCCGGAAACGAGCCAAGAAGCACCGCTCCAAGCAGTTCGATACCGGCTTCAAGCTACTCGTCGCGAGTCACAACTGGCAGGGTAAAACGGGATACGACAACGTAGGCACGGCGGAATGGGCATCATTCTACAAGCACGAGGGCTGGCTAGTCATCGGGGCTCAGGAGCATCGCATGGGCAAGAAGCAACTTTCCAAATGCAGCCTGGATGGATTCCGGATTTTTGGAAAACCTGCGGAGGTCAGCGAGAAAAATCGCTGCAAGGGTGGGGTTCTATTCGCGGTGGCTAACTTCCTTGGTCCGTATTGCAACCTGGTGTCAGCCCCCGTCGACCACCGGCAGCAAGTGTGGCTGCGTATCGCCTCGGGTGTTGCCGGCGCTCAGGATATCTATGTGGGCAACGGCTACTTTCCCCAGGAAACGCAGGAAGAAGAGTCGTCAGAGGCGTATGCGGCCTGGCAGGAAGCTATAGCTTTTTTTGGAGCCAAAGGTCTTGTGGTCACAGTGGCGGATGCCAACGCGAAGCTCGGGCCGGCATGCAGCCGAAAAGAGGAGGGCATCGTCGGTCAGCACGGGGAGGTCGATGATAAGGGAGCACCGGTACGTTCGGAGAACGGCAAGAGACTCGCGGCTGTCCTCGTCGCTTCGGGCCTGCGAAATCTGAGCGGCTTCTCGTGCCCAGTGGAAGGGTCCTACTGGTGGTCCCGGCGTGAGCAGCGCGGCATGGGCACAGGCAAGCACCTCCTCGATTACATCTGCGCGTCGCCTGGCTTGGCATGTGGAGCAAAGTTCGGAGTATGCGAAGATGATCTTGATACGGACCACAAGGCAGTATGGGCCGAACTGACGTGGAGCGGCCAGCGCCGGCCAAAGCGGGCTGCGAAACCTTACAGGTCCTTTCGTGTTGATAAGCTTATTGGTGCTGGTGTCTCGGGTAATGATCACGCTGCGAAGCAAGCGCTGGATTATCTACGCGACAAGTTCGATGACGTATTCCAGCATTGCCTACAGAAGCTTGGAGTGCATCAGCTGCCTGAGCTTGACCTATCGGGTGGTGCCGACAGCCAACGGGTGGTAGATGACGTCACCGAGCGAGTGGCGCAGTCCTTCCGAATGGCGGCGCACCGGGTCCTTGGCTCCAGATGTATACGACCCCGTTTCACCAACAATTGGTTCGACGGGGAGCTAAAGGAGCTCATTCAGCAGCGCCGGGAGGCCTACGCAGCATACAGGAGGGATAAATCGAATGCGGAAGCCCGTCTGAATTGGCTACGGCTCCGCAAGCAAATTCGGAAGGCAACTCGGGCCAAGAAGTCCGCCTCCTTCAAGCAAGTGCAGGAAGAAGCGGTCAAATGTCAACGCGAGCAATCCTCAAAGCGCTTTTGGCTACTCGCGAAGCGGCTTGGCGGGGCACGCAGAACGAAGGTCTCCGCGCCGGTGCAAAGGAAGGATGGCTCACTGGCGTGTACGCTGCCGGAAAAGGTCGCTCGGTGGAAGGAATTTCGGAAAAATTCGGTGAAGCCACGGGAAAATCCGGCAAGTGCGGCTGTTGTGGTGGAGTGCTGTGCAGAAGCAGGCTCGCTGGAGTGGGAGGAAGCCGAAGCTAAGCGGCAGTTCCACTGGAACGATCGCTTCAGAGATGAGGTGGCCCGGGCTATGAAGGAGCACGAAGTAGGTGAAGACACTTGCGAAGAGCTGGACAAGCCGTTCACGCAAGAGGAGGTCCTTGCAAGGCAACGTGCCCTGAATAACCACAAAGCTTGTGGCGAGGACAAAGTGAAGAACGAGATGCTCAAGTATGGCGGCGCCTACATCAATGGCTACTTAACGCAGTACTTCAACTGGATTCGAGAAGCGAGAGGACTCCAAAAGCTTGGGGCAAGGGAATCATCGTCAATATCCCCAAGGGTGGGGATCCTACGGATCCTGACAACTGGAGGGATATCTCGATTATTAGTTGCCTTGGTAAGCTGTATCTGTCCTTATTAGCTACTCGTCTAACGCTCTTCGTGGATGGCCCGGATAAGCTACGTCCAGAGCAGGCAGGCTTCCGCCCGGGGCGTCGCACTACGGATCAGGTCTTTACCCTTTGGCAGAGGTTGAAGGGGCGTCAGCAGCAGAAGCGGGAGTCGTATGTCCTGTTCGTCGATCTACGCAAGGCTTTCCCGTCTGTTTGGAGAGATGGCCTATTTGAGAGGCTCTGGAAGCTGGGTGTAAGGGGCAAGTTCTGGCGCACGCTACGCAGGTGCTACGAGCAGACTTCGTCGCAAGTGCTAGTTGATGGAGCACTCACCCCCAGTACTGGAGGGTGTAGGCGTCCAACAGGGGTCCCCTCTCTCTCCCACACTCTTCAACGTCTTTATGGATGAGCTGTGTGATCGGCTGGCGAGTGCCCTCAAGATCACGGATGTGAAGCGGCTGAACGACATCAAGGCACTTCTATACGCGGACGACGTGGCCCTCATCGCTCACAGTCGCACCGAGCTCCAGAAGATGGTCAATGTTTGTGGCCAAGTTCGCGGAAGATTACCGGCTGGAAGTCAACTTGAAGCCCGGCAAGACGGAAATCATGCCCATTTACACGTCGAGCAAGGCGAAACGACCAAGTATCAGGGAGCGAGGTGAGCCCGTGGTGTGGTTTCGCGGCCAGAAGCTTTGTGTCACCAGTCAGTACAAGTACCTGGGAGTGGTTATCACCGACGACCTGAAGTGGAAGGAGCAGGCCCTGCGGGCTACGCGTGTCACTGAAGTCGCCACCGCAGGTTGGTACTCTTTGTGGTGTGCAGGTGAGATACAAGCTAGGTATCGTCTCATGTGCTGGAATCAACTTGTGGGGCCAAGCTGAAGTACGCCTTCGATGTCTGGCGTGCCCCCGTATCGCAGCTCACCAAGCTGGAGGCAGCAATGCTGCGCCCCATGAGGATGATTCTCGGCATCAGCACTAAGACAAGCAAGTGGATTACACTCTTTCTGGCGCGCTCTTTCAGTGCGGAGCGTTTGCGGCGGGCGGCGCAACTGAAGTTCTATGGACGCTGCGTGTTCTACCGGAAAGAGCGATTTCCTGTCATCACATCTCAAGTCAAATCCGACTGGACTGCGGAGGCCGAAGGCGCTATCAGGGACTCAATGGATCTACAACAAGGGCTTCAGGAGCTCCTAAATAGCTCAGAGAAGGACCTCGAGGGTTGGTGTTTCGACTGTGGACAAGTGGGCCCTTCAGCAGGACGTCAAGATGGTGCAGCAACTGATGTGGGACAAGCGAGAGGCAGGCAGCGATCTTACTGATGGCCTGCGAGTCATCCTAAGACAAGTTTTTGGAACTAAGGACTTCCAAGATGGGTAGCCCTTGATGATGCGCATTATAATCTGCTTCGGAGAAGGTTGCTCAGCTGCAACAACCGCCTTCGGTTGTACCGCAGCAAGTTGGTCAGTGGCATGTCCCTCGCTGCTTCTGTTGTCATGATGATGTCAATGAGTCCCTTGCGCACTTCTTATGGATTGCCCCATGCATGAGGGGAGACGTAAGCAGCTGTTGCTGAGTATGTGTATGTCGCCTGTGGATCAATCACGATTGTTTTGTAAGTTTTTTTCAGGGAAGTCGCGCTTCCGCAGTAACTTTAGGCTTGCTGCGTTGTTAGGAGTTACAGCGTTGCGTCCCCCTCCAAAGTTGGATGTGTTGTTTGGATCATATGTGTCTGAGTGTTGGTCTGCTAGGAGGGTAAAAGGAGGAGCTTGGGTGGAGGATGGGGGCGAGGAGGTGATTGACCTCACTGAGGTTCCATCAGCTTCTGTCCCACCTCTCCCCAAGTGACTTGATGTTGCGCGCGCGCGGCCGTCCGCGCAGTGTGGACGTCCTGGCTAGAGAGAGGGTTCGGGAGCGCAGCGTAGTGTCTCCGAGTTCTTCTCTTCAGCTAACACCCTCGCATCTAGCTCTTCATGCACTTCACAGCCCCATCTGCCCCTGCTGTTGCTGTTGCTGCTATGTCTGTTTGGTGTTCTGACAATGCGTTGGGATCGCTGACCCCGGTGACCCAATGGAGGCACATGTCCAGGATCTGGATCTGATGCTATAGTCTGAGGAAGCCTATTATTATTTATTATTTATTATTATTATTATTATTATTATTATTATTATTATTATTATTATTATTCAGCCCAATGGCCTCAAGGCGTTAAACTGTGACGCCAACTCATAACCCTTTTGGTGGTAGATGCTGGGAGGAGGGTCGTTGCGCGCGTAAAAAGATCTTAAACTCCGCATATGCTGGTTGATAGCCCAGGACCCAGCAGACACCAGATTGTTATGGGTGGGGTTTCGAGGCAGCTCTAGCAACCGCGCTTGTGTATGCACTTGCGCATTCGGTTGACGTCTTGCAAGAGGTTGCTGGGACTGCGGAATAACCTCGGCTTAGTGCAGTCTTGCCCTCAGGAGCTCCATCGGTGGCCCCGATCATCAGGCGAGAGACTGACACGGGGGGGTGGAGGACCTCGAACAAGGGTATTGGAGGCTTATGTCCGTTGAGGATATGCCATTAGCTGCATCAGTACGCCTCAGATATAGTATTATTATTATTATTATTATTATTATTATTATTATTATTATTATTAATTATTATTATTATATTATTATTATTATTATTATTATTATTATTATTATTATATTATTATTATTATTATTATTATTACTTGATTATTATTATTATTTTCATGATTATGAGTCATTATTATTATTATTATTATTATTATTATTATATATTATTATTATTATTATTATTATTATATTATTATTATTTATTATATTATTATTATTAATTATTATTATTATTATTATTATTATTATTATTATTATTATTTTATTATTATTATTATTATTATTATTATTATTATATTAATTATTATTATTATTATTATTATTATTATTATTATTATTATTATTATTATTATTATTATTATTATTATTATTATTATTATTATTATTATGGACACCGTGATAGCCCAGTGGTCAAGTTCCACCATCTGGGCCCTGTCGCCAGTTCGATTCCCGTCGGTGCCACCAGTATTTTCATTGAACATACCGGTCTATTTCTGGACCAGTATTTTCATGAAACATACCGGCCCGTCTGGAAGTGTTGGAACTGCCCTTGCGGGGGTGTCATTAGAGCTTATCGTCAATTCTTCGTACTCCCTCACGGGTGAGACGATGGAGGCGCATGTGCAGAAATGCATCAGCCATTGACAGAGAAGCACTATTATTATTATATTATTATTATTATTATTATTATTATTATTTTATTATTATTATTATTATTATTATTATTATTATTATATTATTATTATTATTATTATTATTATTATTATTATTATTATTATTATTATTATTATTATTATTATTATATTATTATTATTATTATTATTATATTATTATCATTATATTATTATTATAATTATTATAATTATTATTATATTATTATTGTTTAGTGCATGAAATTGCCAATTGGCAGTTTTGGTTGCCAATCGGCAACGTTTTTAGTTACCAATTGGCAACGGTTTTTTTTTGTGCACAATATTTCCGTATTTGCGTCACAAAATTACAATTGGCAATGCGCTGTTACCAATTGGTAACGCTATGTCCATGCACTTAGATTATTATTATTATTTATTACTTATATTATTATTATTATTATTATTA
>WBZZ01003908.1:85000-87500 GCA_019918135.1 Paulinella micropora
ATACATACATTAATGCATACATACATACATGCATGCATACATACATACATACATACATACATACATTAACGCATACATACATACATACATACATACATACGCACTCAGCAGGCAGATAGCAAACTGAATAGCGAGCGAGAGGCGGGACATACATACATACATACATACATACATACATACATGCATACATGCATGCATACATACATACATACATACATACATACAAAGGTACATACGTACGTACATACGTAAGTACGTACGTACATACATACACACATACATACATACATACATACATACATCTCTCTCTCTCTCTCTTTCTCTCTCTCTCTACGCTGTCGCAAAGACTGCATCTCTCTCTCTCTCTCTCTCTCTCTCTCTCTCTCTCTCTCTCTCTCTCTCTCTCTCTCTCTCTACGCACGCTGGTTCCTAGCCTCTTGGCCACTTGTCGCAAAGACTGCATTCTCCACTCACACCAGGACAGGTCTAGCAACTCTTTACCTGCATCAGAAATAATAATAACAATCATGATGATAATAATAATAATAATAATAATAATAATAATAATAATAATAATAATAATAGTGCTTCTCTGTCAATGGCTGATGCATTTCTGCACATGCGCCTCCATCGTCTCACCCGTGAGGGGAGTACGAAGAATTGACGATAAGCTCTAATGACACCCCCGCAAGGGCAGTTCCAACACTTCCAGACGGGCCGGTATGTTCAATGAAAATACTGGTCCAGACGGATCGGTATGTTCAATGAAAATACTGGTGGCACCGACGGGAATCGAACTGGCGACAGGGCCCAGATGGTAGAACTTGACCACTGGGCTATCACGGTGTCCAAAATAATAATAATAATAATAATAATAATAATAATAATAATAATAATAATAATAATAATAATATGCATTCTCCACTCACACCAAGACAGGTCTAGCAACTCTTTGCCTGCATCAGACATAATAATAACAATAATGATAATAATACTATATCTGAGGCGTACTGATGCAGCTAATGGCATATCCTCAACGGACATAAGCCTCCAATACCCTTGTTCGAGGTCCTCCACCCTCCCGTGTCAGTCTCTCGCCTGATGATCGGGGCCACCGATGGAGCTCCTGAGGGCAAGACTGCACTAAGCCGAGGTTATTCCGCAGTCCCAGCAACCTCTTGCAAGACGTCACCGAATGTGCAAGTGCATACACCAAGCGCGGTTGCTAGAGCTGCCTCGAAACCCCACCCATAACAATCTGGTGTCTGCTGGGTCCTGGGCTATCAACCAGCATATGCGGAGTTTAAGATCTTTTACGCGCGCAACGACCCTCCTCCCCAGCATCTACCACCAAAGGGTTATGAGTTGGCGTCACAGTTTAACGCCTTGAGGCCATTGGGCTGGAACTCTGTTTAGCAAGTGTGACTAGGTTTTTTCATCGGGATTTCCCTCAAATATGTCACAGTCAACACTCCAAGGCAGATTTACTATATCTGAGGCGTACTGATGCAGCTAATGGCATATCCTCAACGGACATAAGCCTCCAACACCCTTGTTCGAGGTCCTCCACCCCCCCGTGTCAGTCTCTCGCCTGATGATCGGGGCCACCGATGGAGCTCCTGAGGGCAAGACTGCACTAAGCCGAGGTTATTCCGCAGTCCCAGCAACCTCTTGCAAGACGTCACCGAATGTGCAAGTGCATACACCAAGCGCGGTTGCTAGAGCTGCCTCGAAACCCCACCCATAACAATCTGGTGTCTGCTGGGTCCTGGGCTATCAACCAGCATATGCGGAGTTTACGATCTTTTACGCGCGCAACGAACCTCCTCCCCAGCATCTACTACCAAAGGGTTATGAGTTGGCGTCACAGTTTAACGCCTTGAGGCCATTGGGCTGAATGATAATAATAATAATAATAATAATAATAATAATAATAATAATAATAATAATAATAATAATAATAATAACATGCATTCTCCACTCACATCAAGACAGGTCTAACAACTCTTTCCCTGCATAAGAAATAATAATAACAATAATGATGATAATGATAATAGTGCTTCTCAGTCAATGGCGAATGCATTTCTGCACATGTGCCTCCATCGTCTCACCCGTGAGAGGAGTACGAAGATTTGACGATAGGCTCTACTGACACCCCCGCAAGGCAGCTCCAAGCCTTCCAGACAAGCCAATACTTTCAAAGAAAATATCCTTTGAAAATACTGGCACCGACGGGAATCGAACTGGCGACAGGTCCCAAATGATAGACCTTAACCACTGGGCTATCGCGGTGCCACGATAATGATAATAATAATAATAATAATAATAATAATAATAATAATAATAATAATAATAATAATAATAATAATAATAATACTATAATAATAATAATAATAATAATAATAATAATAATAATAATAATAATAATAATAATAATAATAGTGCCTCTCTGTCAATGGCTGATGCATTTCTGCACATGCGCCTCCATCGTCTCACCCGT
>WBZZ01003909.1:17500-27500 GCA_019918135.1 Paulinella micropora
AATAATCAGATGGCATTCTATGTTATTGCATGTCTGCATCTTCTCCATGGCTACCAAAGGCAACAGAGCTAAGTTCTCAGAATCCTTCAGATAATCAGATCGCATGTCGTGCTCGAAATTTCTGTTCTCAGGTTGTCAAGCTTCGTGAGGAACTCTCTGCGCTTCTTCCCAAGGATACTTCCCTCGACGACAGGGATGATTACTTGCGGTCCTTGGTGTCCACCAAAACCCGCTACCACAATCTGAACATGATTCCTCCGTCTGCTTGTTGGGATGCTCTCCTGATTTCCAAATTCGTGACCCAAGACTGGCATGGCGATGCGAAGTTCGACGCCGCAACCAAGAATCCAGGAAAATTTCCGGATGTGGACCTGATGGTGAACATCCTCCGCAATCACTACCCCTCTACGCTTAACTCCCTCCCACCCCTCTCCATTTTTCTCTTTTGCCCATTCCTTGCCCCACTCTGCAGCGGGGGCCTCCACTATTACACCCTCTAGTACTTGAGCTTGTTTGGGCTCTTTCCTCTCTCTTGGTTGGTTGGTTGGTGTAGTGGGCTGTTCTATCTGCCGTCTTTCTCTCTTTGTGTGGACTATGTTAGTGGCTGATATTCTATCGCTCTGCTTCCATGTCCTACCCTTCCTATGCACTTCGTCTTCTTTATAGGCTCTCCTCTCATGCTCTGCCTCTGGGTCTGAGGGCTCTGTGCCTACCTGTGACTGTCCTAGCTCTCTCTCATGCGTGTGTGTGGGTGAGGTGGTGGGATGGGGTGTTTCTGGTTGTGTGGTGTTGATGTCCTGTGTAGGTACACTATTTGTCTGACTATCGTGTGGTGCAGTGCGTTTGTTATCTACGCTATCATCCCCATCATCCCCTCCATGCTCCCCCTCAACATCATCGCCATCATCGCCCTTCACCACATGGGTCTATGCTTGTGTGTGAGTGAGTGTGTTAGTCTCATCGTCATCAACATCCCTGTCCTCACTCTCATGGGTTTATGCTTGTTTGTGAGTGGGTGTGTGTGTCTCGTGAACATCGACATCCCTTTTCTCACTCTCCCCCTCAGAAACCTCACCATCCCACTCAACTAATCTAGGGGGGGTGTGCCGCCTTTCCAACCACGTAGGGGTTGAAACGGGCGTTTCTGACTCCGGTTATGACCTTCCTACCGTCCCAAACACATTATAACTCTCTGAATAAATCATACCCTAGCAACATAACCTTCTTTCCCTGGAATTCACCCTTCTTACCCTTACCGGTGTACATAACTCCCATGCTGCCTACCGGTCTCAGCTGTGTAACTATGGGCTTCCGGCCGAGCAACTGCTCGTATGGCGACAAACCCTTGCGCGGCCCACTAGGTAAAATGTTGTGTGTCGTAGTGGCGGCGTGCTCCATTTCGGCCCAAAAGGTTAGAGGCAGCTCTGCATGGTGCCTTATTGCCCTTGCGGCCCCGGCGGTTATATCGTTGGCCTTTTCAGCTATGCGTTACCGTCTTTATCCCCAGTCGCTGATGTCTTCCAGATGAACTGGATAGGCTTCCACCACTCTATAACTTCTGTTGCTACATCAAACTCCTGATCACATCTCACCTCTCTCACCCTATTTCCTGTCTGTCTCTCATAGAACGCTATCACCTGCTTGAAACAATCTACCCACTCGTTCTTATGGGCTTAATAGTAGTCCTTAATAAAAAGTGAGTAATCATCTGTAACGCAAAATTTATAGTACTTCCCGTGTAGAGAACGGGTAGCCCATGGTCCTTCTGTGTCCATGTGCAAAACTATCCCAGGCTTATCTGCCCTTTCCATCCTATTAACTTTAAATCTAGCTAACACCTTTGCCTTGCCTATCATGCAAGACACGCAAAAAGCTACTGCTCTCATCTCCCACTAACTTAATGCCTAATGCATTTGCTAAAGCTTTCATCTTCTTTATATGATAGTGTCCACAGCAATAGTGCAACTCTATATCTACCTTCCTAATCTTACCAGGCTTGCGGGGATAGGAGAAATATAGCGTCACTGCCCCCGTTTGCCTTCGTTCTGTCTAGTCTCTCCTCTCTCCTTTTTGGGGCTTCCCTCCCCTCCTATCCCCTCTTTTCTCTCTTCACTCTTGCCACCGGTTCATAACGTGTATTGACGTCCAGAGGACTGTCAAACTCGTCGTCCCATCTGTATAAGAGAGTGGACATAAGTTTCCCCCTGACTAACACACTACTCTCGTCAACGTGTATTGGGTGTTTTAGAATGACTAGCTGTCTGTTTTGGTGGAGGATTGCCCTGTGGTGGACATGATCCATCCGGCCGGTCGACGCAATGTTGACAGGTAGCCTGGTGTCGAGCAACATGGGTCTCGACACCGTTACTGGCTTTCCCTGTCCATCAATGCATGTCACTCTGGCGATGCCCTGTCTGTCTATCTGGCACTCGCCGTTTCCGGTGACTAGACTTATGGGAGCCACCGACTTGACGTCATGTAGCATTTCCGGATTACAAGCTATGTCCCTAGAGGACCCACTATCCTGCACTATCGTGTTCTTCCTATTTCTCCCTTCCTCTCCGGCTAATACTAATGTGTAATTAGTGGTGGTAGGCTTAGTGGGGGTGGATGATTGTGATGTGGTGGTTGATGTTCGTGGTCCCCCTGGTGGTGTGATGGTGGTGCGGGATGCGTAAGATATGTACACCCCCTCTATCGCCCTTACCACATCAGACAAAAACTCATCTTCCACAAGTTCACCCTCACATACTCTCATTACCCTCCTATTATTCCCTCTGATGCATGTTGTTGTAAGTTGTTATGCGATCTGTGCAACGTCTTTGAAGATGATGATGGGAGGTGTCTGTTTTGATGCTTGGAGTGTGGGACCTGGTTGTGGTGGTGTTGTTTCGATTGCCACTGCCGTTGTCTTCTCTTTGCCCTCCTTGCCTCCTGCAACAGCACTGGGTAGACCAGATGGTCTCCCACACTCATTCAGTGTATCGGAGTTTGGGGTTGAAGTGGGGTGTGTGTCTTGTGATGTTGTGCGGTAGTGAACAGATAAAGTAGGCGCGGGTTGTGGTTGTGGTACACTGTCTCTCTTGCAACTCCCCCTGACTTCTGCCCTACTACTCTTCTCTCTCGCCCCACTTTCCCTCTCTCTCTCTCTGCAGTCTCTGCTTTATTATTGGAGTTGTGAGGTGGCAAGCGCGAGCAATCTCATTCTCTCCTATCTCCTCTGCTGCAGCTAACAAACCTAGCTCATCCGGATAATAAGGGGACTTGGGGGGGGGGGGGGGGGCGAATTGTGGGGTCGACTGATAGGTCGATCCAGGGGAATTCGTCATCCTGCTGCTTGGCATGATAACGACAATAGCATCCAAAAATCAACCGCTTTGCTTGTGAGGCGTTAATCCCCTTTTGTTCTCTCTCTGAAGAAATGTTGCAGGGTTTGTTTTTGTTGTTTTTCCCCAGGCATCTAGTAGACCTTGGCTGGGATCGACTATAGCTGTTCATGAGCAGAGGGGGTTTGTTAGGTTTGGGCAGGGGTTTTTTGTTTTCCTCAGACTCTGAGGGAATTGATGTAGGGGGGGGGGGGGGGTGCCCTTGATAGCTGACGACTGCGATTGGATGAGATGATAGGTTGGGACGCATCTTCAACCCGACTAGTCTTTGCTAAGGGACTCCCAAAGCTAGGGCTAGCCGGCGGGGGACGACCACATCGATCAGAATCGCTCTGATATTCGCTCGCTCTCCCCCCACCATTGTCGTCAGGGGTTACCTCCCCAGGGTCGTCGGGCTTATCTCCCCCCATAAAAACGAGAAGCGCATCGCTATCGCTCTCTTGTCCCCCTCCCTGTTCTTCGTCATCCTCCCTCTCTTCTTCCCTCAAAAGAGCTATGTCTTTCTTCCCTTTGCCTTTGTTTTGGCCCTTTTTGTTTTTGCCTTTTGGGTCTTTCTCTTCTTCCTGCTTATGGGGCTTCTTCAGTTTCGGGCAATACGCCTTTGTATGCCCCACCTTCTCACAAGCATAGCAGGTGACTTTTAGCCACCATTCTTTCTTCTTTTTCAACTTACCAGTCTTACCCCCACCCCCTTTCTCGTCATCCTGATCATCCATCATGAGGTTTGTCTCCTGTCCTTTCTGCTTCCTACGTCTCCTTTCTCGTCGTCCTCTCTGCTCTCCTCCCATGTATATATGTATGACATTATGTGTGTGTGTGTGTGTCTACGTTGATATATAAATATAAATATATATATATATATATATATAATATATATATATATATATATAATATATATATATATGTGTGTGTATGTGTGTGTATGTATGTGTATATATGTATGTATGTATGTATGTATGTATGTATGTATGCAAGTATGTATGCATGTATGTATGTACGTATGTATGTATGTATGTATGTATGTATGTATGTATGCATGTATGCATGTATGTATGTATGTATGTATGAATGTATGAATTTATGAATGTGTGTATGTATGTATGTATGTATGAATGTTTGTGTTTATGTATGAATGCTCATCATTGTCACCGACCACCGGCCGCTCCTGTGGTTATGGCACGCTCGCAGCCCCATGGTCGTCGGATGGGTTTTGGAAAACCTACAGACGATCCGCTTCAAGGTGGAATACCTCCCCGGTAAGCAAAACCTCCTCCCGGATGGTCTGTCCCGTGTCCCCTGCATCAGCCCAGGCATCCCGACTCATCGGTGAACCCTCGCAACCATTCCATTGCCCAGAGCGGGCTCAACTCTTTGGCTCGCTGTTGAAGGCACACATGCCGCCTTGGAGACTAAACTCAAGTCTCTCTCCTGCCGCATCATCCGCGCTGGCCCAACCCTACGAAGCATTCAAGCCATGGGACCTGGTTATTGTCATCCCCGCTGCTGAACGCTCCCCGGCCGTCGCGCGTGACATGTTCGCCTTCGCAAACCATTTGCCCTGCTCATGCCGCAAGACCTCGTCCACTGCATCCCCGCACACCCTTCCACAAGAGGCTGTCGAGACGTGTCGCAAGATCTTATTCCTTGACGACAACCGTTAGTGTGGCTAGTTTTTGGCCTCGGTATGGAGCAGCATTACATATATCCTCTTGTCGCCACCTCGCACGCCCCACGCGTCACGCGCCAGCAAATCATGGACGCGCAACGACAAGACACTTTCACGGCCCCTCTCTGGACCGACGGCGTCCCCACCGTCTCCGCCGGATCAACAGAATTGACCCTTCGCCAAGGCCTCGCCGTCCTCGCCGACGCTGAACAGTCAACGCTGAAAATCTACGTCCCAGAAGAGCTGCGCCGCCCTCTGATCAACTACGCCCACTTGATGCAGAACCACGCCAAGGCGCCGACGCTCGTCCCCTTCATCAAGGAGCGCTATATCTGGTTCCGCATCGACTGCACGGATATCATTCACGTTGACGTCCTCACCGCCCTCCGCGACTCCCACTTTTGCCAACTTGTCCACGCCCGCCTCACCCTCAACCATGGCCGCTACTCTTCGCTGAAGTGGAGCAGTCAAGGTCAAGGCATTGGCATCGACCTTATGCATGTCGGCATCCCGGGCGCTGTTTTTCAGTACATCCTGACGATCATCGATCTCTTTTCAGGATTCCTTCAATTTGTCCCCTGCATCTCCACCTCTGCCGAAGAGACAGTTGAGATCATCCTTAACCGATGGGCATACATCTTTGGTTTTCCGGAATCCATCTTCTCCTGCTACCACAGCTCGTTTGTAGGTACTCTAGCCAAGCGCTTTTGTAGTCAGGCCGGCCTCGACTGGCTGACCACCGCACCCTACTCGCACCATCAGCTCGGCTTCGTGGAATGCAGTCACAAGGCGATCCGCACGGCGATTCAATCCCTGCCCAAGGCAGAGAAATCGAAGTGGCCTAGCATCATCCTGTCCCTCTCCTTTGCCCAGAACACCTATGTGCCCACGGCTACCGGTACAACCGCCTTTGAGGGCATGCTAGCACGCAGACCCCGGTGCACACTGGATTTCTTCGATTCCCCGGAGATTGTCACCGCCCGCGCCTCCGCCTCAAGCGCCGCTCTCGACGCTTCCCCTACGCTTTCGCTTCAGTCTTCGGAGCAGATCGAACTGCTACGCCGCGCCCGCACCGCCGTCACGGCGTACATCAGCGCGTACATGGACGTATCCCGCACCCGATCCGTCGCTCAGAAGAACAAGGGCCGCCGCAAGGCTGTTAAGGAGTGGAAGGTTGGGGACACCGTCACCGTCTACCGCCTTAAGCCCTCAAAGCAAGGCATCCCCGCCTCGTCCTTCCTTCAATTTGACGGCCCCTACACGATCTTGGAGCAGGTTAACTCCAAGTGCTTCAAGCTTCGCCTCAAGACCAACAAGGTATTGAGGCGGGTTGACCGCTAACACCTCTCTCCGTATACTGCTCCCACCGATGGCGTCGCCCCGCTCAACTCAGTCGCAGTGGACAACTACGATGACGACACCGTCAACTACACAACCGGTGAGGTCTTCGCATTCATCAACCGCAACCAGGTTAAACTTGGCATCGTGTTGGATGAGGACCCGGAGAACGAGGAAGACGACCTCGTAGTTCACCAACTTGGTACGACCTCGGACACCAACCCTCTCTTCCGTCCCATCTACGAAGACACGGAGGACAAATCTACCATCCAAAGCTGGATCAAACCCCTAGCCTCCTGGAAGCCTCTCCGCTTCGACATCACTAACGATCAAGTCGTCCATCGCCACATCGAGTGGCGCCCATCCAGGAACAACAAAAACAAAGGCAGCCTCCCCGCCAACGTTCTTAAGCGTCTTCGAGGTACTCTCATCACTGGCGAAACCTTCCCGTTGCACGTCTTCCCGAAAGGTAAGAAAGCACAGTCCAAGGAATAGCCACCCCCATCAGTTTCAAGTGGGTTTTACTCCCCGTATCGGCTTCACCCGCCACCGCCCAGCGCTTTTCCCACTTGAACCGTCATCGTCCCTAGAAGAATTACGCCATGACCGGCGCATCCTCGTAAGTCCTTGATCGCCTCTTGTGCCTGCAGGTCAACGATTATTCTCATCAAACCTAAACACCTCAGTGATTCAATGATATCGGCACTGCAGATTTGGTGCTTAATTGGTTCATCTCGGCTATGTGACACCCAGTCACCTAATTCTCTACGGCTCGACATCGCCCCCCGATATCACCGCTCGCTACTGCGCCACAATTGTCCCAGTCCCGCTGCGAATCATGGATATCCGGCCCCGGCTGATCATCATCTGCATCGCGCAATCATCGACGCATCATTCTTTTACTCTCCCATGGTTTGAGAGGTTTATCCACTTCTTTTTTGCAGAGCATCATAGTAGTATTATACTTCGTTCGTTAATCACTCATTCTGTACGTAACTAACTCAACCGTTAGGTTGGGGGGGGGGGGAAAGCTATCAGACTGAGCACCTTAACGACCGGCTAAAACCTTTACCGTTGACAATTCACTCGTTTTGACCGGTTCGTTAGATTCTCCTCCTGCACGAGTAACTAGTTTTCGATTCCGTTCAGAAATGATTTCAAATGATCAAGTCAAAGTTCTTTTTAGAAAAGATCAACTATTGCCTTTTCCCCACTCTATTACCTTTTCCCCCGATTTCCAGTGGAACACGCACGTTACGGTAAATTTGTGGACAAGAGACATGAGAGTGACGAAAAGCAATGTTTGACTGTCTTTTTACAGCAACACAGTCATTCTCGCCTAGCCTTCCCAAATCAGTTTGGTTTTCGAGTTCACCAGCCCGACACTACCCGTTTAATGACAGTTGACTTGAAATAACCCAACACTATCCGTTTGAGAACTGGAGACTCACAATCTACGTTTCACCCTTGATCGTAAATTGCAACCAAGCCTGCAACGAGTTCGAAATTACGTAAATAAACGAAGTGACGTTCTGCAATAGTATTTACTGGTATTTCACCTGCTCTCATAGAGTCAGGACTCAATGCAGACATAGTGTTCTTAATACGAGTTCGTTGTACCTGCCAACTTGAAGAGTTGTATACAATACTCACAAAGTGCAGGTGGCAAAAAAACACCGTTTATATAGTTGAACTTTTGCGGAACTTTTCGCCACCACTGACCTATCAAACAAACTGCACCGCACCTTTAACGGTGGTATTCGTAGATTCGACATTCTAATAGGTGACAGGATTTCAATTACTATTATTAATATTGAAGATTAAATTTTGAAGTTTCAAAACTTATTTTACTTTAATTGTATTAATAACAGTAACTGTCATAACTGCAGACAATCAAGAGGAAACTTTCAAATCTTTGTAGTTTTTCATTTAATGCGCAAGATAAGAATTAGTTAGCGACACCAATAAAATTCTAAATCTTAACATCAAACTTTGAATCAGTTGAAACTTGATCGGCGTGAGATTAAACTTGAGTGAATCTTCATTCTGAATGATTAGAATTCTGAACTTATGATATTCACCATTCCAAATTGAATCGCTCATGCTCATTTTGAAGACTTACTGATAAAACGGTGACTGTTCCTCTTGATTGTCCGCAGTAATGCTGATCACACCGTCCCGATACCGGTAGGCCCTGCCCCACTGTGACTCCCCTGACTCATGATTCAACTAAGCTTCACGTGTGCACAACCAGTTGTTTATCATATACCGGACTCGGGCGTGCGCAAAATATTTATATCATAATCTATCAAGATCACGTTATTAATAATATATATCAATACTAGTAAACTTTGGTTCAACTGCATGCTGAAAGCATTAACCACCGCTAATATTTAATTTTAAAAAAACTATGATTGACACGTGACGCTGACATTAATATGTATTTTTTTTCTCCTTGCCAAAGTTGACGCTGGAAAAACTTATTTGAAGCTGTGTATTGATCTAGGACAGCGGGGTCATTCGTCATTCGACATCACGACATGGGAGGTATGTCGGTTGTCTTTTTTGTTTGTTTGGTTTTCTCCATCACTCGGCAGCGCTGAACTAGTACTTGCCATGATCACGCGATCTGGGTCGGATCTATACCCACACAGACAAAGCATTGGTGCAACGAGCTCGTGGGTGCACTAAAAAATTTTGAGGTTCCAAGACTTGTTTGTTTACCTGTAGTACCACGCACAGCATTAGTCGCCGCCGTTCCGTGCTCAACCCAACCCAGATCTGCCACTGGTGCAGCTATCGAAGCACTCCATCGGATACGCCGTTCCCCAACTTTCACCAAAGTGTGGATTGAATGCTTTCAAGTGTGGTGCGTTCAACGTCATGAGGCAGCTGCCGCTTGTTCTGGTCCAAGAGCCAAAGTTGGGTTCATTACCAGATTTAAACACTGCACACACAATGTGTAGGTAAGTAAGCAAGCGGACGTAAAGGTAAATTACTTACGAATGCTGCCTTTGTCTGGTCCGTTCGGTACCCAAGCTGAATAACATGTGATCGACAAAAAATTCGTCTGATGGTGGATCGAAAACGCCACCATAAAAATCATACATTTCGAAATAGCACTTCGACAGAACAGGGCGCATTTCGAACAGATAACGCCCGACGCCACCTGGGTTGTACCAACAAGTGGAATTTATCTCTCCGTCAGGAAAATCCGCTCCAGAAGAGATAACTGCTGGAGTAAGCGTCCAGCCAGTAGCTTCACACTCCGCTTTGGGGTAGTTTCCTCCTTGTTACTCGTTATCTACAAGACTCATGAAACCGGTGCCGTTTGTGTTGATGAGGAGCTGGACGGTGAATGGCTCGTCGAAAAACCAATCACAAGGATCCGCTTCATCGCTTACGTAAACATATTCTGATCTTCCATCGGGGGCCAAAAAGTAGGAAAGCGGCTGACCGAAGTAGCCGCAACCCTCCTGGCTCCCTTTGGAACCCATCGAACCCATTCCATCCATTCCATCAGAGCCTCCCTTCGTGGAACCCATCGAACCCATTCCATCCATTCCATCAGAGGCTCCCTTCGCCTCCTTCACCTTGGCACTGGTCACCA